>BQNB010042914.1:0-40097 GCA_026074375.1 Tanacetum coccineum | reverse complement strand
GAATTTCCAATTGGCTGACGAGTTTCTGAAACCTATCATAGGTTTTATATAGTCCTTCAGATCTTGATGCAACAAAATTCTCATATTGCTTCTTCAGACTGGTTTTCTGCATTTTCTTTGATTCTTTGTTTCCTCCAAACCTGGACTTGACTGCTTCCCATAAGGTCTTTGCATCCTTGATTCCATGAAACTTTAATAGGTGGTCATCAGGAATGGCCAACAACAAAGTGCTTTTTGCTTTCAATTCATTCTTTCTTGCTAGCTTTTGTTCAGCAGTTTTAGGAGGAATGGGACCTTCAGTACCAGCACTAGCTAATGCAATAACAGGTGCATCACCATTCATAATAACCTCCCAAAGAACATAATCAGTGTGAGTAAGATAGTGCTCCATTCTCATGCTCCATAGATCATAGTCTCCTGTTTTGAGTATAGGAAGTTTTAGTGTAGACACTGTTTGGGTAGTTTCTGACTGTGATTCCATCTTCTCTTTGAGTATGAGATCTTGTGTAGATATAGTGTTCTTCTTATTCAGAGCTTCTCAACAAGCTCTGATACTAGTTGTTGATCCCTTTTGAACAGATCTTACTTAGCTTGTTAAAGCTTAGTTGTATTGGATAAATCCAAGATAACTATAGTAGAAACTAAGATTGAGAATATCACAAACTATGCGGAATCCAGTTTGCAATACTAAGAAGAACAATGAAACAGTAAAACCAGATCTTTACTAAACTTTCAATATATTGAATACTATTTTGAGTTACAAAATAGCTATGAATACTAACTATGATTACTATGAAAACTATATAAAATTTGATATCTAGATCTATGTCGTAGGGTTCCTTTTATACACTAAGGAAACCCTAATGGGCTTACAAAACGCGTCAAGTGATCAATGCATATCTATTCCTAATATATCTCATGCATATCACTTTAGCAGTACTAACTATTATAACTAACAGTACTAACTATATAACTAATAGTACTAAATAAACTGACAGTACTAACTTTGTACTGGCAGCACTAACTATTACACTAGCAGCACTAATGACTTAGACAGTTTTCTCTAATCTTCAGCAGCAGCACAAACTTGAACCAACAACATTTAGTTGTAGAAGACTCTAATTCCCAACAGTTCGGCAGAACCTCTTTCATTCGTGGGGCATTACCAATCCATTAATTGAAGTACTGTTAAGGTTTTGGTGTCATGAGCTTAGCGCAATAATAATTACTTTGACATATGAATGTGTTTCATTGTCGCCTTATTACTTAAATCTTGTGGTCCATAAATGCTTACTAATTTCTAAACCTATGAATGCACTCAACAATTTTGTTGACTTTTTAACATGTTTTTAATCTCAGGTCATAAGGTATGATTGCTTGGATGGGAGCCGCGTGGAGGTCATTGGATGAACTTGTTTAAAATTTACGTTCGATGAAAGCTTGTCAAAACTTTATCTTTATCTAAACTTATGCCATCTTTTGGACATTGAAATGTTATTTTTAAAACTTGTGGGACCTTGTTGTAAAACTTTGATAATTCTAAGCATCGAATGTGAAACTTTATTTTAAAACGTCTCTTTGAGGTCGTTTACCTATGACTTGTACTTTGTCCCTTGAAAGTCGCACCCCAATGTTACATTCTGCTATCATAAATGGGGATTGGGAGGGTGTGACACAATCACTTTGTCATTTTTCACAAGTCACTACTACAAAAAGGCTAAAAACACCCCCCCCCAAAAAAAAAAGATCGGTTATGTAAACCCCTATCTCTATGACAAAAAATAGTGGGAAGGGAATAAATAGAATTAAGTTTTCTTGAAAAAACCAGTTTTTATAATAGAAATTGTATAAAAATTGGTTTTTGGTGCAAACATCTTTTACAAATTAAAAACACTGGTGTTATGGATCAACATGTCTTATGTGTTTATGTATCGCCATCAATTTTTTTTATAAAACAACTGGTTTTTTTACACAATCAAAGACACTGGTATGTAGGTAACAACATGTCTCTATTTATTTATGTTACAGACACTATTTTATATAAATCCAGCCCAAGGCGAGGTTTCTCACTTATACGTAGGATTCCGGATGGCCTTTCTGTAGGATACTTCACTTTGAATCTAGCTACAAAGAAATACTTCAAACACCATACGAGGTTGTTCAAGCATCGATTTGGTTCAAGTTTCGCTCGGTTCACTTCGGTTAGTCCAGGTTTGGCTCGGTTCACTTCAGTTTGGGTTTATCGCTCTGATTTTCTTAAAAATCATTTTTCGGTCAGTTTACATTTGATCGTTAAGTAAACTGATTTGACCGCGATGCTCACTCCTAATATGAAAATGTATGTTTGTTAAAATCGGAATAATTATCAAAAAAAAATCTAAAATCACAAGGAATTCGTAAGATATTTGAGTAATGAAAATAAAAAATTAATTTTACAAAATCTACAAATGTAAAAACCATTTAATGAAAAAAAATTTAATCTTTCACTTCCCGCATACATTAACGCCTTACATTCATTTTCCCGCTAACATTTTTCATCCAAATTTCATTTTTTGTCCAAATAGAAGATAATATCTCACCGTCACTTTCCATCCACTTATTTCTCACTTATGCTTCATTTATTATTGTCCCTAACCCTAAACCTAACCCGCTTCTCCATCACTTCCTCTTCATCACAGCCGTTCTCCTCACCATACTACTAGTCGCCATCGTTCACAACAGCACCGCCGTAATCATTAGTCTGCAAAATTTGCTTTAGAAGTATACTTGCTAAGGTAATAAACAACTCATCAGGAACATCTTAATGGTTATGGTGCCCTGGCCGGATTAAAGCAGTTTTCGATGCCTATTTTTATGTTTAGAGTGTGTTAGTTATACACTTGTATGTTTCTATGTATCCCTTAATAAGTTTTTATTTCATGGTGACAAAAAATTTATAAACAATATTTGCGCATAGTTTATGCAACAAGTATATGTCTTTCGTAATGCTTAAAAATTAGGAGGACATTTAGAATGCATATCATCGATTGGGTATAATACTTTGTTTCGTGACTACAAGTATTCATGCTCCTTTTTTGTTATTGTTATTATATTTAATTACTGTTATCTTTATGTTATGCAGATACTACTCACATAACAATGACTATCTTGAAATATGTCGATGTTACAAGTCAATCTATGAAATACCTTCTGTCAAAGAGGACCCTGCTAAGTGGACCCCAGTAAACAATCTTTTGATTTGGCTTATGAACATCTTTAAAAATGTCTTTCTATCTCAGTAATGACAATGCTGACAATGCGTGTTTGTTGTATTATGGATATGTATTGAGAAAAATCTGCTGGTATCTGGTACTGGCACCACATGATCCTATGTAGTCAAGCCTTTTAAACTCTACTTTGAGTGATAAAAACCTTTTTGAAATTCCTCATTTCATGTATGTGCTAGTATTGGACCGTTATCTTTTTTACCCTTGTTTTTAAAGGTGGCAATTTCGATATGTTCACTTGTGAATGGGTTTAGTCGGGTTGTGTTTTATCTGAATCGGCGTATGGTTTAAATTTAAATGCTTAGCCAATAGGTAGCAGGTTGAACAGGTATAATAGGTCTAATGGTGTGAAAGTCATCAATAGTTCGTAACGTATTAATGCATACAACCATATACTTTACTCATCTTCTTTTCAAAGATTCAGTTTATCATTGTAATGATACTCTGTTCCTAATCATTAATAACGAACTAGATATCTTTTAAATTTTTAAGGAATGGTTAAAAGGGTGTTCTTAAACACGATGATGTACATTTTAACCCGGATCTGTTTTAGCTCATACCTGCCTTTGCCCTGTCCTCTGGTTTTGCTACCTTTACTTGTTTTAAGTTACACTTAAGCTGTGACCTTATTTTGATTTTCTCTGTGGTTTCAAAGGTCGCTTCTAAAACAAGTAATCACAATGGAAGTCATTCAGTGGACTGCTTTGTGAAGCACATTTAAGGACGAGTTTGAGAATGAAAAGAACATGCTAATAGGTAATAGTTCAACTGTTTTGATTTCTGTTTCTTTTATCAGTTATGGGGGTGTTTATTTTTTTGCTTATTCTGGGCTAGCGTGGTTTGTGTAAGCTTATTTGATGGGTTATGAGCTTAAATACAAACTGAAAAGTTAAAAACTCTATTTTTATGGCTTATGAAGCCGCATACAATTTGGATGTATTGTGTGATGCTACACATATTCTTAGTTATCTTCTATATTTATACATAAATCAATTAAAATTTCATTGTTTGATATCCTAATGGAACACATTGCTTGACAGACTTGAAGCATGCTTATTTCCCCACCCGTTTGTACTTGAATTCACTTTTCTGCTATTTTTAGTAAATAATGAATTAGATAGTTTGATCACTATCTGATTATTTTTTGCAAGTATGGATATGACAGTATTAGGCTGCAACGAGTTCTCATTTTCCATTTATATCAATGACTTTCAATGCCGACGCTTAAACAAACATAGGTATCAATGGAATATTTATAGGTTGTTGTTTGAAGTTGTCCTGATGAAATGATACGAGTGTGTTTGGGATTGTTTGTTATACTTGGTTATATGGTTAGTGTGTTTCCACATAGTAGATATGTAGTTTCGAGAGTATTATATCTTATTATTTGTGACTTTATTAACATGACCTTTACTTATTCAAACCAAAAAGGATCATGATCTTCGACTACTTTTAAGTACCTTATCTTTAGGACCTTCACTTATTTAAACCAAAAGGGATCATGACCTTCGACTACTTTTAAGTGCCTTATCTTTATACCTTACTTTTAAGTCTCAAATGTTGCTGTTATAAATAGGTTTCGATTTGTATTTTGCAATGCTAAAATGCGATCATTGTCGGTTTATGTCTACATTTACACACTAAATTCCTTTTATGCTTTCTATTTCTACGATTGACCATAGTTTTAATGTTGTGCGTCGTGTGAAATGTGCAGGTTCTGTTGGTTGCATTTTTGCAGACTGAGTTGCCGTTAGTTATTCAGCTGAGTTTTGACATAGCTAACAGGACTTAACAAAATCTTTCTGAGGGTCTGAATTAGCCGAGGGATTGAAGGTAGTGTGCCACACGCCACTGATTTTGTTGGAATGTTTACGCCTCCAGAGAATTGTAAGGGCTCCTCGAGCTGGCTAAGTGGTTAACTTTCTTTGAAATTTTTTAATTTTTTTTGTAATAAATGCCAGTTTCGCTGAACAAAATTTTTGGAAGTAAGGATAAGCAAAAAAATACAGCAGTGGCTGCAGTTTGTAGTTTAGTGCTACTGATGCAGCCTCTACTTAGAAGCTGATAATTACGGTAAACACCAGACATCAAAAACCTAATAATTAGTATTTTAGTAATTCGTGAAAACAACCACATGTATGAAAAGAAACATGAGCGCCGTGTGAAATGTGCAGGTTCTGTTGGTTGCATTTTTGCAGGCTAGGGTTGTCGTTAGTTATTCAGTTGAGTTTTGACAAACCTAAGAGGAGTTATCGACATCTTTTTTCGGGGCCTGAATTAGCCGAGGGGTTGAAAGTAGTGTGTCGGATGCCACTGATTTCGTATGGAATGTTTACATAATCACGATAGCCACCTTAGCAAGTTGGTGTTGCAAATGCTAAATAATAGTGTAGTACCCGAGGCATCAACAGTTAAACCATAATTTCTTCCTCAAGGTAATCCTGGCCTGCCTTTACTATAATCGATTATATCATACCGACTTTTGCATTGTTATTTTTTTAATGATGTGCATGATGTTTAATTGATGTAGATTTCAGGATGCATTTTTGGGAGTTGATCCAAGAGATGTTAGTGTCCCGATGGTCGGAGGACAAAGCGTTAATGGAGGTGGTGTAACAAGTGCTGACGACATTTATATTGGAGAAACTGATTCGGCCAAGCCCCGAGAAAGTGAACAAAGATACAATTTTTTTTAACTTAAGTAAAGCCGTTGCTGCACAACTTCTTATGTGTGCCCGGACAGAGTGGCGGATTGAAATGACAGACCATGTATGTGTGTGCAGTAATTGTATTACCAATAATAATAACTTTTTTTTGCTATGAAATACAATAGATGTGCTAAGTTATGCCAACTTTTTGCACCGTATTATTACAGATACAAGACAAAGGTTACAAAGGAAATTTCGACTTGCGCCTTCGAGTAGCAGGTAGAGGCACTCAACTACTCAAGGTAACTTGCTGTATTAGTTCTTTTTCACAGGTTTGATCAATGTGAATTGTCACCACTGTCTCTAAAAGCACTTAACAGGACAAAGCGTTAATGGAGGTGGTGTAACAAGTGCTGACGACATTTATATTGGAGAAACTGATTCGGCCAAGCCCCGAGAAAGTGAACAAAGATACAATTTTTTTTAACTTAAGTAAAGCCGTTGCTGCACAACTTCTTATGTGTGCCCGAGTTATCGCAAAAAAGATATTGTATCTGGAATGCTGAATTAGGCATAATATATATTTGTGAAAAGCAGAAACATGCTTAAAATTTTGGAGAGCAAGGAGTTTCCGTTGTCATACCATGTTGGGATTTTGGGTAAATTTTATTTTGTTCAATACACATGACATACAATTATTACTATAACTTAGTATAGTGTTTAACTGTTGCACACATTATCTAGCAGATTTACTCCATATAGAGGGTTCTAAAGTTTTTGTCTCAGCCGCTGCTGGATCTGTTGGTAATTTCGTTGGCGAGTATGCCAAGCTGCTCGGTTGATCGATTTCGAGGAACAGATACTACCATAGATCTTTTTTGGGCCGCAATAAAGCTTCTAGGCGGTTTCACTTCGGGAGACGTACTTGCTTTCTATGTGAGTCCTTTTCTTTTTAACTTGCAAATATGTGCTCAAGTCAACAGCTTAGAAGGTAAATGTTTAAAGAGAGTAAATATGTGCTCAAGTTTTATCAGTAATGGGTCAAACGGATTACTTCAAAATTTTGTTTAAGTAGAAACCTATCGAATGTGTAAATTCTGAGATTTTGCTTTAAGACAACACGTTGAAGCTCAAAAGTGGCCTATAGTGCAATTCCATTGCATATGCTGCTGTTAATTCAATTATAGTTTTTGACCCGTTACTGGGCACGTGCTAATTTTTATTTGAACTCTTTATTTTTTAATATTATTTTTAAAACTATGCTAATATTTACTCTCTTTTTTCATCAAACTCATATATTCTATTATGCACCAAAAGCGTCCGAAAGTTGGAAAGGACAAAAGCTTCTTTCAAGGGCCGAGTTTCATGTCGGGGCACATGTGACTAAGTTTTTACTGATGTTTTTATTCCATTAAATCACTTGTAGGTACCTTGGACTAATGAGCGTCCGTTGGAGAACATAGAGTTTGAACGCGATCATTGGCGCATTGTTTACATTGTGGCTAGATTAGTCCTAGATAATTATGTTGAATTCTAGTGTTTTTCTTTATGGTTATTTGTTAAATTCTAGTGATTTAATTTGATTTGAATTTTGTATTTCTTTATGTTAAGCTGAATTGAAATTGTCTTTATTTACTTTAATTTGTTGATTTTGACATTTTTGGTCCATCTAAATTAGTTTATATATATTTGTTGTATTTATATTTCTTTATTTTGGTGGGTTAAATTTGTAAATTTTGAAATTTATTAAAGAATTCCAAATTTTTTTTTTAAAATGATTAAAAATAGACAGGTTTTGAGATAAAAACATATCTTTTTAATCTATATAAAGACTAGTTGGATGTTGTTATAAAGACATGTTTCGGGAGAACGTATGGGACCAAGTCTTAAGAACAATTTCTTAAGAGAAAACCGTGTCGATTCTTCTTAAGAGACTGTTGATAACCGAGTTTTTCATATTGTTTTCAGTCAGAGATACCCCCTCTTGGAGTAGTCGTGCGCAAACCGGTTAACCAGATCGGTTCGGTTTGGGTCAAACAGGAACCAGTTTCGGTCAACAAGGAGGAAAAACCGGTTTGGCATAAACCCAAACCGGTTTGAAACCGGTTTGAGGTGAAACCGGTTTGCCGGTTTTAAACCGGTTCGGTTCCGGTTAATCGGTAAAACCGGTTTGGTCTATTTTTTTTTAATTTTTTGTGGTAAATACTATAAATAATAACCTTACTTATATTTACTTACAAACCATAATATTACATAAAGGAAATACAACATAAAGAAAATACAACACAACATAAAGGAAATACAACATTTAAAATACAACACAATACTAGTAGTAACCATGTGACGTAGACCCATCATGTCCATCTCCGGTTTGGTCATCTTCAAGTTTCAATCCAATATACTTCAAGTTTGTACCCGTGTGAGGAGACGGAAATTCTTCGAATGAAATGACCCGCTTCATCATTTGCCAAGTACTAGGTTCAATCCAATGTGCGGTAACACACATTATATAACCGGGCAAATATGAGGAGCGTACCATAACATCCGTTGTTAGGTTGACCCTAATTTAAGTTAAGCAAAACCATCACTTGTTTCATGGTTTAGACCGCTACCATAATTACATTGCATCACTTTGAAGAGAACGACTTACATGCGTGTATCTTGGGTTGCATAGTAATGTTCGGAACACCCTTGTTATGTCTGCTCGGGTCAAAGTGGGTTAATGGATAAACCCTCGTTAGAATCACAAACCCGCGAATTTGCACTGAAGATAATCGGAATGTACATGAAAATTTGCCCATCTCGTCCCATCGACGTTTGCCCCGCTTCCGGATTCTGATTCTGCTGCCCTTTAATACTTCACAATGCGGAATGAGTTATATGATTCTGTCCAACCGTGTGTGTGGAACCCTCCGAGAAAAATGAAAGACAAATACTATGCATTGAGCTTTTTTTTTTTGACCGTTGGTCATAATGCACATGTTGAAGTCTTTCCAAACTTCGGGGGTTCGATTGGTTGGTATGATTTCACGAATTGTCAGTGCACTTGTTGAACCAACACCGGTGGTAGTTGAGGCGGATTCACTTGCCATTGAGGTGGATAGGTTTTTTTTTTTGCTTAAGAAGGATTGTATGTAATGTAAGTTGTGATTTACAATGTAATACAACACCCTTATTTATAGCACAACAAAATCATTGATCCTATCCAGTTATCCTCAAGAAAAGCTAGATAGGATAAGAAAATCAGAAAAAGGGTGATTCCCGGGTCCTCCATTGTCTCAAGATAGGATAAGAAAATCGGGTTCGGTTCCAAACCGGTTTTTGAAACCGGTTCAAAAAACCGGTGGTCAAACCGGGTTTTTCGGTGGAAAGCCAAACCGGTTCCAAACCGCCGGTTTGGCCAAAAACCGGAACCGGTTTGGTCAAAACCGGGGTTGACCGGTTCGGTTTTCGGTTTCAACCCGGAAACCGGTTTGGAACCCGGTTTTTTTGCCCATCTCTACCTTGGAGAGTGGTTCCAAAACCACTCTTTATGGGCTATTTTGACCAGTTTCTATGGCCTTTTTTGTAGTAGTGACTTTTGATTCTTTTGGTTCAGGTACCGAGTGTGAAGTGACTGGTTTTTGTCAAATCATTTTTCTTAAAAACCTTGGGAATAACCAAGTTTTTGGAAATGGTGTTACAGAATAGAGTTTTGTTCCCGATGTAGTAGGTTTTGCAAACTTAGTATTCACACTCGTACCTTCCAATTTGTCTTTTTGTTCAGAAAACTTGTCTTGTAACTAGGCTCTTAACTTAGCATTTTTAGAAATCTTATCTTTAAGTTTTTCATGTAAAGAGTCAGTTTTAAGTTTGGTTTGAGCCCATGTCTGTTTGATAGAATCAAAGAGGTTATGGAAAATTGACTTAAGATATTCATTATCTGTTTCTAAATACAAAACTTGGAACTCTAAAGACACATTCTCATCATTAAGTTTCCGAGACAAAGAATCAGGGGAATTTGATGCACATTGAGTATTCATACTCTTTCCCTTGAGATCTCCCAACTGAGCTTGCAACCGTTCGATTTGATGTTGCATGTCATTGTAAGCTTTATCATACAAAATTTTGTCATATTTTCATTCCTCACACTTTTTGTACCAATTATTCCAAAGAACAGCACATCCATTTTCCTTTTTAATGATACAAAATTCATGTTTTTCTTTCGTACGTTTAAGCTCAGTTTGGAGATTTAATGTATCTACAACAAAAAGTGCTTGCACAATAGACATAATATTCTGACTAACAACTGCTCTCAAGAGACGCTCGTTTTCTTTTTCTAAAACCTTGATCATATCAAGAGCTTCATCAGCATCTTTTGCAAGAGATTTAAAGTCTCGAACAAATTTAGTTGCTTTTTTCAAAAATTCATTTTCAAAATGTATTACTCTTACATCAACTAGGTTAATGATGACATCAAATAAGGTCATAATATTAGCATCATTAATCCCATCTATATTGCTTGTTTTACATTATTTATATGAGATTTAATGCTTAATCATTTATATTTGTTGATCTTAGTTATTATCAAGCAATTGACAAAATATGGAGAAAAACACGTGTTTTGGAGCATAAATTAAGAATTCAAGAAAATCTACTGATTCTGACAGCCAATACGCCGTATCATTCTAGACACATACGCCGTATCCAAGACTTAGATGAATTCAAGACCATTTTCTGACTTTGAAAAATACGTCGTATCCACTTCATCAGATACGCCGTATATGATACCTTGGTCAACACTTAGAGCAAACACGATTTCAAGCAATACGTCGTATTAAAAAGACCATATACGCCGTATAGGGAAGTGATCATCGAATATTCTAGAATATTATAATCGTGGAGCCCCCTCCAAGTTATCCATTACACCGTATTGAACCCCTCGAATACGACGTATCGACCTTTTTCCAAACTCTATAAATACTAAACCCTAAAAACAATTTTCAGCATGCAAGTGAAGCCCTAAACCACCAAGTTCGATACCAGACATATTTAGAAGCAGAAGAAGGATAGCAAAGAGCCTCAAGATCGTAGGAAAACTCTTGTAATCTCAACACTACGCTATACGCGTTCGGTTAATCGTATCGTTATCTTTACTTTAATCGTTCATATATGATACATTGTTTTGTTACAATGACTAAGGGTTAATACCTTCAGGTATTAGCCATGTTTATGATAATTTAATATTTGGTTTGTCTATATTAATTGTTTACTATTTGTTGCATGTTGATTATGTTTATCACTTGATATTTGTTTATGTTTGATTATGTGTTTAATCTATCATTGAACTGGATCTAGTGATATGGACCAAATAGGCTAGAGTCTAGGATAGAACTACGTATAGCTTATATGTGACTCTGGATTATAGGACTATAAATTTAAGCCCCTACTGCCCCCTGGTTTAAAGAGTGGTAGACTAAGTGGTGACTTAGGATAACAAATAATATTCTATGTCCTTGCTCTGGGTCACGACGGACCGTAGACTACCAGCATATATATAGCGATTGAACATAAGTAGGTAAATCCTCGATGAGCTAGGTTTGAGTATTCACCAATATTGTCTCCTAGATAGATTATAATCGATGGATGTATGCTGATATGTCGTCGTGTGTAGGTAATTTTTGTTATTCAAGTTTTACTATTTATATTTTGCCGACTTTACCTATTAACTAACACTAACGGGCATTGTACCCAATCAATTGTAGGTTCGTTGGTAAGTAGGGTGTCGATCACTAAGAGCGAACGTTAACTCTTAAATCTATCAGTATTTAAGTTATCTAGTTAATCCTAATTAAACTAGTTAAATCTATTTAAACATAAACTAACGCAAAAAAGGGGTTTTCAGCCTGAGACTGGCATAAGTTTTGGTTTAATCTAACCTAAATGATGACAAGTAAAGCGATAAACATACATAAGTAGATAAACAAATGATAAAGAAGCGGTTTAGCACAGATGTAAGGAAAACGTATCAACCATGATTAATATAATAAAACGCATGAATTATCTATGTGTTCAATGATTGTGTTACTTTGTTGGTGTTATATCATTCCCTAAGTTTAGGTGGCTCTTCTCCATAAACTTTATTAGATTAATCTTGTCACAATTAACCTAAATTCTCATAAAGCTTACATCTGTCGATTATAATCTATATATGATGGTAGTCTACAGTATGTCATGATCCAAAGCAAGGCCACAAAATGTTATTTGTAATCCTAAGTCACCACTTAGTTTACCACTCTTTAAACCAAGAGAGCACTAGGGGCTTGAATTTGTAATCCTATAATCCAGAGTCACATAACTAGCTATATGTAGTTCTATACCAGACTCTAGCCTACTTGGTCTATATCACTCGATCCAGTTGAATAATAGATTAAACACATAATTAAACATAAACAAACATCAAGTGATAAACATAATCAATATGCAACAAATAGTAAACAATTGATATAGACAAACCAAACATTAAATTATCATAAACATGGCTAATACCTAAAGGTATTAGCCCTTACTCATTGTAACAAAACACATTATCATATATGAACGATTAAACTAAAGATAACAATATAATTAACCGAATGTGTATAGCGTAGTGTTGAGATTACAAGAGTTTTCATATAATCTTGAGGCTCTTTGCTGACCTTCTTCTGCTTCTAAATACATCTGGTATCAAAATTGGTGGTTTAGGGCTTCACTTGCATACTGAAAATCGTATTTAGGGTTAGGTATTTATAGACTCTGAAAATAGGTCGATACGCCGTATTCGAGGGGTTTGATATAGCGTATTGCGTAACTTGGAGTGGGCTCCATGATTATAATATTCTAGAATATTTGATGATCACTTCCCTATACGATGTATAAGGTCTTCTTAATACGACGTATTGCTTGAAATAATGTTTGCTCTGAGTGTTGACTGGTGACAGCAAATAACGTCTATTTTATAGCATCATTTATCCCAGCTATATTGCTCATTTTACATTATTTATGCATGAATGGGTACTTAATTGCTTATATATATGATTTGCATTAATTATCGAGCAAAGAGTGAAAGTTAATCAAAAGGCATGCATTTTTGAGCTTAAACGATAAACTTTTATCGACTTCTAATGTAATTCGTATGCTTTAGTGTTTAAACTTTTATCGATTTGTAATGTAATTCGTATGCTTTAATGTTTAAACTTTTATCGATTTGTAATGTAATTCGTATGCTTTAATGTTTGAACATTTATCGATTTGTAATGTAATGCGGATATTTTAATGTTTGAACGTTTATCGATTTGTAATGTAATTCGTATGTTTTACTTTCTTTGTTAGTTTAAGTCTGCACAATGTGGTTTCAAAAGCGTAACAAACCTTAATAGCAGTTTCGAAAGCTTCCTAACCATCTAAAAAGTTCAGAAATGACAAGTGGTTTTGTGATTTAACATCGGGATATAGTCACGGGAAAACAAAATGCCATGTCACCCCTATCATTACCGTTAATTACACTAGTGGAAGGTGTTCAAACTTGGTCAAACTTTTCCCCGTGGATAAGTCACTGGGGAAACCATGGCGGGAACAACTCGCCAAAAATATTTTAATCCACGTTTTGTTCAAACATCGCCAAACTTTTTCCTAGAGACATGTCGCCGGAGAAAGTACGTGCCACGTCACCCCCCACAATCCTTACCACTAATGGGGCGGGAAACTTAGTGCCAAGTTTATTGATACCAAAATTTTTCAAACTCTGACCAAACTTTCCCCGGCGACATGTCTACGGGGAAATGTTTGGTCAAGTTTGACCAAAAAGTCAACGAAAACAAGTGCCACGTCGAACAACATTTTGTCGTTTAGCGAGGTTTCCCCGGGCCGACATCTGTCCCCGGGAAAAACCTCGTCGCTCGTTGTTGATTTTCTTCTAGTGGGATCAATTGAATTACTAAAACTATTTATATACTTGATCTTGAATTCTTGAAACCGTTAGTGATTAATATAACCACCTCTAACGAATGCTCACACTACACGTCATCGAGATACGATATGATGTGAATGCTTGCTTCAAGATTAAACAATGAAACACGATGTTCTTATTTTGGGTTGGTTTAACAAAAACAAATAAACCCTTTTGGGTAGCGTGCATACATATACTTTGCATGGATCCATAAAACATGCATAGATATCACATGTATATGCATTGCATGCGTATTGACTTTCTGTTGGTTGTGTATGTCGTATATCATTAAGGGATTTAAAGTGTCAATTGACTTATGGGTTAGGGTGTTAACGAGTCGAGCTTTTAACGAGCTACTCGAGCTCGAGCTTAATACTCACCAGCTCGAGTCGATCTCAAACAAATATTAGTGCTCGATTAGTTTGACGAGCCGAACTTTGAACACTAATATTTTGCTCGACTCGTTCGAAAACTCGTTTAAATATCACGAGTCGAACGAGCCAAACTAGCTAGTCGAGTTTAAGGAGCCGAACGAGCTACTCGAGCTTAACAAGCCAACACTTAATCTATATAAATTTTTAAGCTTATTTTTTTTAAGATTTTAAATATATTTTTCTAGTATTATTAAGATTCAAGTTGTATCTTAATATTTTTATTTTTAAATTACATATTTACTTTAAGGTAAACCTTTTATTTTTTTTAGACTTTGTTTTATAGGCTATTTAATTTTTCTTTCTTTCTTCTCCCTTTTTATGTGGGATGTGTTTGCTTTTACTTTTTTTGAACATGTGTTTTTTTTCTTCCATCTTCTTTAAGTATATTATTTTCTTTTTAGTTATTACAAGTTTTTTAACCAACTAAATGATAACTCTTTTAAGTTTAATCATTATAAATACACTTATTTATCTTACCTAAACTTATATAAAGCCTTTGGATGTGTGTTTTATTTGCATAAGTGTTAGGTGATTTAAGTTTACACACTTTTGCTTTATAGAATGATCTCTAAAAATGTTTCTATCGAAGTATATTAATTTATAAACTTGTAAAAAGTAATGTAATTCTTTCTAGTAAACGAGTCATTCACATATAGCTACTATAGATATGACATACATCATGAATTATAGAGTATCAAAGTAAAATTCAAACTAATTTGATATTTGATGAAGTTGAGTGTGACATTGAGCTAATAAGGGTTATGTTATATTTCACTCTTACGAGTTGATTGAAGATATATGTTACATGCTACAATATATGATTTTGAATGAGAGCGTATCTATCTGGTGTTTCATCCATTTTAGAGGCTGAGTCGCAAGTTAATAGTTATATGTCATACACACAAATACATATAAACAAGTCACACACATAAAAGCATACATAAGTAAGAACAAAACTAAAAATGTGAAGGGTGAGAAATTATTATAACTACCAATTTGAAATGCTTCGACTTGAATTAGATGCATCTCTATCCATTTAGATGCATCTCAATTAGTTTCGAAAGTGATTTTGAAGTGAAAATGATGCAAAGTAGTACTAGCAACAAATTTGACCCGCATTGACAAAAACTACATAAGATTCGCCTAACTTGATTAAATGCTTCTTATATATGTATATGCATCTAATTCTTAAACCCACACACTATATTAATTTTAAAAAGTATTCTTTATATTAAAATGAGACTCTTATTTATCTTGTATTAACCCACGATTGCTACTAATATGAGAATCTGGGTTATGTAATCTTTTTATAAATAGAGGGTAAAGGGTTGTTTCTATAGGCTCCATACTTGTTCTTCAAGTTTAAGTCTATCACCTCCTTAACTTTCAAAAACCGACACTCTTCACCCCTTCTAGTTCCTTCAATGGCCGACACCACCAACCCACGGGTTTAGGTTTTCGAGCTAATAAGTCCCTCACTTATTAATTAATGCCTATTAGTTAATTATAGCGACTAACGATATAATTAACGACCATTTATTATTTCATGAAACATATTAATATAATTAATAAATATATTAATTACATTGTTAAACATATTATATTTGTATACGTGTTTGCCCACGATAAGCTCATGTATTTCTTAGCCATATAAATATTAGCTATGCACCGAGCATATACTAACAATGTTTGCCTTTGCGAATCAAGGAACATATTTTGTAAAATCGATTCTTGTTGTTTTTTTTTTGGTAAAGGGTTAATCGATCCTTGCTGTTACCTGCGTCTATAATGCTATTTATCCAGTAGTGCCACACATGTTTTCTTCGTTTACATTAATGGTTTCGAAACTACGCAATTTTTAAAGCATGAATAAAGGAACATTAGAACAAAAAAGTTGGCACTAGTTTCTATAAATAGCAACCAAACTAGACTAAAGCATGCATCACATATACAAATTAACCATTTCATATACAAACACCTCTCAAACCATGGCTGCATCGATCTCGATAACTAACAGTACAAAGTCACTCAACATTATGGATTTCGTGGTGAACAAAGGTCATGGAGTAAAAGGCTTAGCAGAACTGGGACTCAAAGCCCTACCACACCAATACATTCAACCTCCACAAGAAAGGTTTGATAGTAGCAACGAAGAACCGAATCAAGATTCCATCCCAGTTATCGATATGTCCAACTGGGATGACCCAGATGTTGCAAAAGCTATATGTGATGCAGCAAGCAAGTGGGGCTTTTTCCAAATAGTGAACCATGCAGTTCCCATACATGTACTTGATGACGTCAAAGATGCAACCAGAAAGTTTTTTGCATTGCCAGCTGAAGAAAAGCTGAAATACTCAAAAGAAAAATCGGGTACAAATAATATACGTTTCGGTACCAGTTTTAATCCTAAAGCCGAGAAAGCTCTGGAGTGGAAAGATTATCTCAGCCTCTTTTTTGTCTCTAATGATGAGGCTGAAACCCTCTGGCCTTCTGTATGCAGGTAATATTATGTTGTTTTTGTCTATACACTATTAGAGAAGGCATTATATGTCAATATTTAGCTGCTTATTACCTTTAAGCTTATAAGCTTCTTTAAGTTGGTTTAATTGGCTATTGTTTTATTGGCAGGAGTCAAGCTCTGGAATATATAACAAGTTCAGAATTGGTTGTCAAAAAGCTGCTCAAGATACTTATGAATGGACTCAATGTGAAAGAAATTGATGAAGCCAAAGAATCGAAGCTTATGGGGTCAAAGAGGATTAACCTAAACTACTATCCAAAATGTCCTAACCCTGAACTCGCAGTGGGTGTGGGGCGTCATTCAGACGTGTCCACGCTCACTATACTCCTTCAAGATGAAATAGGAGGGCTTTATGTTCGAAATATGGACACCATGAAGTGGATTCATGTTCCACCGGTTAGTGGATCTTTGGTGATCAATGTTGGAGATGCACTTCAAATCATAAGTAACGGGAAGTACAAAAGTGTTGAGCATCGTGTACGTGCTAATGGAAGCAGTAATAGGATTTCAGTTCCGATATTTGTGAACCCGAGGCCTAGTGATGTTATTGGACCGTTGCTAGAATTGGTTGACAGTGGAGAGAAACCACTCTATAAGAACGTTGTCTACTCAGATTATGCCAAGCATTTCTTCCAAAAAGGACATGATGGAAAGGCTACAATCGACTTTGCAAAAGTTTAATATCGTGTAAACCACCACCTTTCCTTTCGTTTAAGAAATAACAGACGAGCTTTATAAGCAATGTATGAAGATGAACTTATTTCAAAACTATAATTTAAAGTCTTAATAAACAATGTATGTCAGAATGTTTGGGACCCTTTTGTAAGAAATCATTTATGTAAGAAATCATTTACAAACACTTTTTTTATGTTTTGTTAATATCATGTTCAATTCCCTACCAATGGATTACATGCATGTCAATATCATGCATGTATATACAATATACTGCTTGCATTTATTTTTCCCAAGCGTATGACTTTTTGGCATTGAATGTGTCATAGTATTTAAAGGTTATAATGTGTGTCTTGACTTTTTGAAAAATAATATGTCTTATGATTTGTCAAGGTAAGAGGTGTTTATGTAGGCTCTAAATTTGTTCTTCAAGTTTAAGTCTCTTACCTCCTTAATTTTCAAAATTCAACATTTTCTCCTCTTTCTAGTCCCTTCTATGTCCGGCCCTTTATCACTAACAGTATAATTAAGACATATTAGTTAATTATATAGAGCAATGGTATAATTAACGACCATTTATTATTTCACGAAACATATTAATATAATTATAATTAATAAATATAATAATTATATTAATAAACGTATCCTCTGTGTATGCGTGTGTACCCCTGATAGGCTCACGTATTTCTTAGCAGTATAATTATTAACTATGTAATGAGAATATGCCAATAGCTCTCACTTGCGAGTGTCATAGCTTAATAAATTATACTAATAATGGTTAGCATCTAGCAACACTATATTGCTCTCAGAAATACCCGAGTGTATGGTTTCAAAAAACATCTTAGTATACTGGTTTTATATTTATTATTAAACATCCCTTTGCTTCCAGGTACTTGTTGGATATGGATCCTAACTCATTCCATATAGTTTAAGTATTTGATTTCTCGTTATAGATATTAATTCATATTACCAAATGTAATTAAGTATCATCTTGATTCACACTTTGGGCACGGCCATGCAAACATCTGATTGATTTAGCAAGAGGCGCCGATAGTATCATACTGCATAAGCAAGTGGAGGAACAAATTCTGTATTGACTACAAGTGTTGTGGATGTGCTTCACATTACTTCCGAAAATAGCATTTATAACTACCTTATTCAGAATAGCGTTTGACTTTAACCAAAAAGCAATATCCACACATGCAAGATTTACTTGCATCTCAAGTCTAAGGACGATTAATACAACCATTTTCAATATATTAATCATGACAAGGATCCATAAAGTAAATATTCGAAGGTTGAAGAAGTTCAATATGCATCCCTTATGAATAACATATGAGTTTGACGGGAACAATCCACATATTCAAAATGTCTAACCAAACACTCAGATTTGTCTTAATTTAACAATACTCCCATATTGTTAATTGACAATGGACGAATTTAGAATGATACAAGTCATCCATGGATTAAACATGTATATATATAACATAGTAGTATAAATGAAAATGATCATACCATGTATATCAATTCATTATTTAATACAACTGCTTTCATTTCCATTATTCAAATACTAATAAACATATATGCGTAAGACTACTAGTAAGCTGAAGTCCAATGTTCCAAATATTCTCAACTGTACGTTCCTAAATAATCATTGATCCAGGGGTCGGGGAGACTCAAACCACAAGATAGCCATGTTTAGAGAGAGAGTAGTGAGAGAAAGAAAGTGTAAAATAATATGAAAGTGTAAAAGATACAAGAGTCTCAACCCCTCTATGGAAGCCATGGAGGGGTATATATACCACCATACATTACATAAGTATCCTATATTGTCTATTCTAGTCCCTACGTATGGTGGTATGGTAGACTATGGTAATTTCGTAATGTCGTCACATAAAATGAATTTCTAACAATCTTCCCTCATGGGACGATATACGGAATTAATTACAATATTTTCCTAACAAGTACATATTATGTTGAAACTATAAGGGGGGTTGAATAGTTCACAGGTTCGTTTTCGTTTTAAAACTTTGCTTTCAAAATACTTAGATTCGAGTAGTATGTTTAACCAACCAACAATATGAATCAACCAAGTAAATATCTAAATTAATAGTAAATAACAATCACAACAATATAAAGAGATGAGAGAAGGAACAACCAGACCAAGACACCAAGAGTTTATAGTGGTTCGGCTACGAAGCTCTTCTTCACCATACTCCATTCCCCGAGTATCCTACTCGAGATTTCACTATGTCAACAAGCTTCCTTCAGGCGGAGAAAACCGTTTACACGCCGCTTACGTTATTTTTCGACACTAAGCTAAATGTCGAGTCCTAATCTTAGCTAGAACCAATCTACCACTTCACAATCACTACACGATCACTAGATCTACACTATCGGATTAACACAATATCCGAATCACACAAATACACAAGATAATTACAATAGAGATTTGATACTTAGAAGAAAAGAGGAGAGATTACTAATCAACACTTTGTTTCTTAGCGAATACGAGTGTTCTTCTCTTGCACTTGAATAAGAGGGAAGAGATTAGATCACTTGAAACAAGATCAAGAGGTGTTAGTGATCAATATATTTAGTGAGAGAAAGAAGGTTTTTAGAGAGAGAAAGAAGTGTGAGAAAATTCGTGCAAAAGGGTTTAATTTTCTGCAAGGAATGGAGCAGTATTTATAGGCAGGAAAATCCAACTGTCACTGGCGGCGGTCCTAGATATATCTGGGGGCCGCCAGGCCTATAAGGGGGCCGCCCAATAGACTACGCTCTTTTTTTTGTCTTTTTGTGAGGAAAGTTGTATCTGGTATGGAACCTTCCATTTTGAAGGGAAAATTTGAATTTCAAATTTTAAGTTTTTAATAAAACTTTTCTTTTAATTAGAAAATATTTTGTATAATTAATTTTTTGAAATTCTTTTGTAAAAATGTAATGGATAAGATAAAAATATTTTCTTGATCACTAATCATGCTTAATGATTTGTTTGTTCATAACTTAAGTAATTACTAATCTTAGAAATAGAATTTTACGATTTATAATTTGTAAACGTTTAATTTTATCGTAAACGTTTTTACATTTTGTTATTATCAAAACGTTGAGAGGTTGCAAAATATAAATAATTTTTTAGACATTATTTGTTTTAACAATCTCTCCCTTTTTTATGATGACAAAATATAAACTCATTTTGTATAAAATTAATAGTTACAAATTATTAATGAGTTTTGTTCCATTTGTCCCTCTTTTTGTCAAATTCAAAAAGGATGACTGTCGAGTAGTCGTAGGAAGAAAGAAATCGACGATATCAAGACTCCCCCTTGATGTATGCTCCCCCTCGTTCGGGGCACCAAGGGATCAATCTTACGAAAATTGTTTGATACAAAACAAAGTTAGAGATACAAGTGCAAGACAAATATCTTTTAAGCAACACATTAGATTTAAGTTACCCAAAAGAGAGTTTCATTCAACAATCAAGAAACTCATACAATAGCAAATGCAACTAATACATTCATACAACATAAAATAAAATTAGAGCTAATACGAGCTAAGACAAATTCAAATATTTGTATGAATCATTACAATAGTAAGTAGATAATCATAAAGACATAATAAGGCATAGATCTACACTAGTGGATTCTTAGAATGTAGAAGATGCCATAATCAAAAGATGGATGGTCGATTATTTAGGTAGATTAATCAAATGAGAATGATTAATTAAAGAGGGAAAAAGAAGGGATTGGTGACACATGATTTGGAGGGGTACGAGTTTGAGGTATGCGACGGGTAAGAATAAAGTGAATGAAGTTGATTTAATTTCTCAAGGAGTAGAATTGGTGTCTAGAAAACTTGCAACAATGACAAAAGCTTGAGTGAAATTCAACTTGAGCATGAAAAGGAGGATGAATTTATTGTGGTAGTGGTGAAGGTGGTGCATGAATGTAGGAATTGGATGGATTAGTTTGTTAATTAAGGATGGTGGAAATGTTGTGGAGTTGGTTGATCATTTGATCTCTTAAGGGATTGTATGATGGTAGTGAAGGAGATTGTAAATAGACTCTTGGAGGAAGTGGAGGTGAGTCTTTTTGTGAAGAAGGTGATGATTTTGGAGTGGATTTTTTGCGTTTCCATACTTGTCTTACCAACATTCTTGGTTTTTTAGAGAAGTTGAAATGGTGGTTTGAGCAAGACATTGATGATGAAAGAGAAGAGGATGAAGAATGTGAAGGTTAGTATAACATGGCAAAGCATGGTTTGGATGGGAGAGGATGCCAAAGATGGTTTAGCTAAATAGGGAAATGATAGCTTGAGGATGTAGGTAGGAGGGTCAAAGATACAGAAAAAGAGGTAAACTCAAATTTTTCGTTCCCCCTGGCGGCGGTCCCATATCACGAGGCGGTCCCAAATATATTAGGGGGCCGCCAGGTATATAAGGGGGCCATTTTCTGGAAGAATGAAAATATCCAACTTTTCCTTTTTCTTAAGTCCAGTGATTTCAGCGTCATCCAAATTCAAGAATCAACTCATTCAAGCAATAATATGTAGTCCTAAACTAGTATACAAATCATTTAGCAAGTAGTGGCATTGTTCGCATGTCACATTCATAAAATTTGCTAATCATAAAACGTTGAGAGAATCATCCAAGTCAAATGTAATTGTCATTTTCCATTCCTAGTCCTAATAATATATTAAAAGACATAATGTATTAAACAAAAAAGATAATAATATTAATAATAGTCTCTTAGTAGTTATGCCAACATGTTCACTTCCGTTTTCCACCCATCATGTTCTTGAGAGCTTGTCCAATTGACCTTAACCCTTCCCGGTGAGCATCTCGTTGTTGAGTTTGAAAATTTATAGTTTCGGAGAGATAGGTGTTCAAGTTATGACTTTCATGAGGAGGGTTGATGTTTCGTTGTATGGTGTATATTTTTATGATTCAAGTTTTAAATTTATATTTTGCTGACTAAACCAAAAAAACACTTTAATGGGCAGTGTACCTGATTGGTAGTAGTTTCGTGGTAAGTAGGGTGTCGAATACTTGAAGCGAGGTTAAATCTATCAATTCAATTAATATATTATTTATCTAATCTATGTTAATTATATTCTATTCTAAACCTATGTCAGTCCTAATCCTAATTCTAATGGGAAAATGGAGTTTTTAGCCTGAGAGACTGGCACGGTTTGGTTGGTGACTACAATCAATTCAAGGCACTTTAACCAACGCAAGCAAATTAACAAAAGATAAAAGAGCGGTCGAGCCAAATATAAGAAAATTGTATTAACCATTATTAATCCAATTAGAAAGTTGGTTTGTTTATGAAGTGCAATGATTTCTTATCTCGAGGCGGTATATCATTCTTAAGACTTAGGCGTTACATCATCCTAAGACCTAGACACATTAATTCTGTCATAATTAAAGCATCCACATAAAGCATCCTTATTCGCTAATTATAATCTATCTTAGGGATTAAAGCAATGGTGATCTTGTTAAACACTAGCTCATAGAGACTTTACCCACTTACCGCTTAATGGTAATTTATACACTAGTAGTCCACTTGTCTAACCATCTAAAGGAATTAGAACGTTATTTTTTGAATTATCTAGTCAATACAATCAATAAACCATTGGTAATATCCAATTAACTAGTTAAGCCTGAAGCGTATTGTTAGTGCAAATATTACGATATTTAATCTACATATTCTCTTTTGTTTTGATAATGACAAAATACATATAGCTTGTAATATATAACATTAAATGTACAAGTTACTAGTTATCATATATTGTCTCAACATAGATCATCACATCTCGACATCTCGAGTCTTCTTATGTTACAACACAGGTTCGTACATGTTTGTTATGTTGCATTATGATCAAACCTCATTTCACATTTTGCATCTACAAGTACTTTATTTAAACAAGTAAACTCTATTTTGGCAAGCCTCAACTAAACTTTTTATTTTACATACACAAGTTTACTTAAGTAAAAATAAAATACAAAATGGATTTTACATCATGCATGACATCATACATATAGTTGACCTTTATGTATTGTCACATCATATCTTTCCAAATCTAGCCATAATCTTTGAAGATTGCATAAGATTTTATAAGATTTTTTATCCTAAAATCCGGATTTGGTTACTGTAGGCCAGTTCCCTTCGGGAACACTGGCCGGTTCCATTCTACAATGGAACCGGTGGAACCGGGCTACAGTGCCATAATTTTGCCTACAAATAGCAAGCCAAATATCACCATTTTCTCATCCCTTTCACACATACTTTCTCTCTAGTTTCTAGCCATTTAGATATGTAGGAAGACCTTCATTAATCATTTTTATTTTTGCATATGATCATAATCCTCTAATATTCATTTTGTTATAAGCTTACTTTTATGATGATCCACCAAAGCAAGCTTTGAAGATCTTGCCATTTCCATCCACCACCAAGCATACCCATATGTAGATCTACAAGATTGGAGATCTCATCATCATCATCCTTTTGAAGGCTTCCTAACATTGGAAGTTCATTTAGATTAGGCATTCAAATCCATTAGACACATTTGTCTTGGATCATCATTACATACACATTTGTATCATCTCTTTGTATCATTTGATTTAGACTAGATGGTTTATGTGTTTGTGCCATAAAACACAAGGTTTGTTATGTTGGGCCATAAAACATAACGCGGTTTTGGGTTGGTTCTACCCTTTGTGTAAGAACCCGGTATTTAGCTTTGTACCGGATAAAGTGTAAGCGACGATGGGTTGGTTCTACCGGTGTTAGGACTCGGTATTTAGCTTAGTACCGGATAAAGTGTAAGCAACGTTGTGTAAGGTTTTCTCCGCCAAGAAGGGAGCTTGTTGATCTAGTGAAGTAACTCTCGAGTTGGGTACTCGGGGAGTGGAGTAGGGCGGAGAGGAGCTCCGTGACCGAACCACTATAAATCATCGTGTTCGGTTTGCTCTCTATTTTATTTATCGCTCTCTATTTATTTTATGCTTGTGATTGTGTTGTGATTTGATGTTTATAATTATGTTGTGACTACTTGGTTATTCTATGCTTTCATATAGTCATAAATCATATTTGGTACTTTTCATATTACGTCGCGATTGATCGGGGATTTGATACAAACGTTTTTAGATTTTAATCGGAAACGTATTCACCCCCCTCTACGTTTTCCACAATTGGTATCAGAGCCATGTGGCTCTAGTTTTCAAAACAAATGGTTTTCAAAACCGAGTACGATCCATGTATCAAATTTTTTCGAAAAGCGGGACTTAATATGAAAAGTATGTCATTGCTTTATACTTAGAAGTCTTGATTCGTGAATATCGTTGTTATACAAGCTTGAATAATGTCTAAAATTTATTATATAAGTTTACCTTAAAGCCTACCAAGTGTTAAACCTTTTAGTCGGGTCGAAATATGCGTTTTTGTAAAAATCGATCAGACCGGCGGTTCTGTTCATTATTAAAGGCGGTTCTGTTCGTTATTAAAGCCGGTTCTGTTCTGGCGAGCCGGTTCTACAGAAACTTTTTATTAAAGATTAAACTACAAACTATTATAAACAATAAATATACGGGGTGACCGAGTCTTTTACTCATATCTAACAATCTCCCCCTAAGGGAGGTTCACCATTAACACACTAGACTTTAGCTCTTACAATCTTGCAGTCTTTTGATTCTTCATGTTACATCTAGTACTTTGTTGTAGTGATCTTTAGATAACAATTGAGCTTGTTCACTTTGACTTTGTTGTGATTTTGATCATGAGCTTCTCTGACGATCATCAGCCAAACTTAATCTCTCATCATCTAGTAATTTATTGCCATCTTGTGCACTTGTGAAGAAGAATATGATATCAGAGTTTGCGGAAGCTTTGACACCTTTATGAGATCTTTCATAACTTCATAACAAGTGTAGGTCGTGTCTGAGCATTCGGTTATTAACTTGACATTACTAGAACTGGGTATCTCCATCTCCATCTCCATCTTTAAATGATCCTGTAATGAAACAGTTAGCAATAAAGAGAAAATTGATTTGAAAAATCAGTCTAAGTGTTAATTATGAAAATATTTTGTAACACTTCGATAGTTTTGATTGGTTGTCAAATGTTCAATAACCGTCAATTCTTATGCTGGAACAAGTTTGATTCACGTAGAATCGCACCATCGTTTCTTTCCAGTTGACACAAGTTTGATTCTTATAGAATCGCACAAGTCACCTACCTAGAGCTTGTTTGATGTAGGCTCTAGCAGGATTTCCATCTTCATAGTGAATACCTTCGTATCACTCGGATGT
The DNA here is from genome assembly GCA_026074375.1 of Tanacetum coccineum. Taxonomy (NCBI): domain Eukaryota; kingdom Viridiplantae; phylum Streptophyta; class Magnoliopsida; order Asterales; family Asteraceae; genus Tanacetum; species Tanacetum coccineum. The sequence continues at coordinate 14,282 of BQNB010042914.1, read as the reverse complement.
TCTGGCAATATCACAAGGATAATGCGTAGGACTCTTAAGATAACCTTGTTTCCACAATGTGTGAAAGACAAGATAATTGGAAATGTGTCCTAACGAGATTAATTGATGATCTCTTGGCTCTAGACTCTAAAGTGCGCTTTGATATTAGTGATCGGAGGCTGGAGCTGACTGCCACTTTATCAAGACCGCCTACTCGAGTGAGTGAGACAGTAGATTGCATGTTTAGTCTCCGTGACAAATGAGACAAGTTTCTTTCAAGAGAAACTCGAATGGCTGGGAAGGGTTGTGCATTACATCACTGGGTCCATGATGTCGTCTTCAATGTCAGCAGTCAACTTGTGATTCTGACAGCATATGTATTGACCCGGTTTCTGCCTTAAGTGTATGGAGGGCTTCTTTCTTTACACCCTTTATCTGTACAATTCTTTTTCATTCCTCAACCCCTTCAGTGCTTACCGAGACTTCATGACTAGCACGGTATATTCCAATACTAGCTCCATCTCAGTCGGCACTATTCCTCTATTCTTACATTTACTCCTCTTTATCATACCTAAGGACTTCTGTACTAACTAGTGGATTGTCCCTGGGTAGATCCCTCCAGTTCTGGCAGGATCATAGGAACGAGTACCTAACCTTACCATCCTTATAGCTTCGATAAAAGTAAATACATGGTCAATCTTTTGGTATAGTTCACATTGCCATAAAATCACTGTTGAAAAACTCAATCAGGTACTTATGATATAACTATCAAAGTGTTTAGTACCCGATTGTTTTTGCATTTCAGAAAAGCTCCCCCTCAACATGTGCATCGGTATTCGAAACTGTTTAGCACACGTTGGCGGAGTATGCACTTGAGAAATATGATCACATTACATATTTTAATCACATTTTCTCCCCTTATTAAAAATTTTAAACCCTTTGACATTTTGGATATCACTTGATTTAAATATGTTATAAAATTAGGAGAAAAGAGTGCCTATTATGCACAAGCCGTGTTTGGAACATATTAATGCTCCCCCTCAATCGTTGAGGGTATGTGTTAGTGTCAGATATGATAATTTTGGTAGATTTTTTCGTTAAACTCAAAAACCTGGTTTTTTAAGTTTAATGAAAAACTCATGAAAAATTCATAGACTGACACATAACATCTAATGTACGAGATGTATGTTTCATTACCGATGAATAATGCCTTAGTGCGGGAATGATAATATCATTCACTTCTCTTGATTAAACTAAACCAAATTCTTTGAGCTCACTAATGAAGCATTTCGTGATTTTCTGAGTTTCTTCAGATCTTTAACATTTCTACCAAATAATCTCGATGAACTGTAGTTTGTAGTGGAGTTGTCGTGGTTGTTGAAAGAGTTGTGTTGTATCAGTTGTCTCTGTAACAGCTAAAAGGAACATCATCTTATGCAGTGAGAGTTTGAAGATTTGGTTCCTTAGCTTCTTTTTTTGGTTTTCCCCCCCCCTCTCACAGACCCGGTTACACTTTCCAATCGGCACCCAGACATTAAATTTGAACAACACTCTCCCCTCAATCGATGACCCGTTTTCTATTGAAAGAGTTGTAGTCATTGATTGAGTGTCAAATTGTCCGGATTGATTTTCAAACAATACTTTTACCACCGTGTTTAACACAAATAATTTTGAAGAATCAATTAAGAAAAATTATTTGGTATCAACAGAAGACTTCTCTTCGGAATTAAAAAAATGCAATGAAACGTACATTAACCCAAGTGCATGGATATAAAGTAATCCATGCCCGAGCAAAATTAATTACCCGTTGTTAGGAACAGCTGTCTGTAAGACGACAATCTTTCCTTCAAATGAGAACCGGGTTGCAATCTGAAGTAATTGCAAACCATTGTCATGAGCTCACAACTTTGAATGTTTTGTTATAGTAGCTCAAGACCGAAAAGACTTCTCTTTTCATTGCTAAGGATAAATGCACTGAAACGTGTATTTTCCTTTACGATAAGGCCCGGGTTTGCTCAAAATGTACATAACCAATTCTCATCATCTGCTTCCCACTCGATGAAATCCTCAAGATTCTTCATTGATGAAAGGGTTCTGGATGAGCTCGGTGGATTCTCCAGGTGGACATGTTCCTTAGTAGTATGCTTCAAGCTTTCATGTACCTTAGGGTAATTAGTAGCAAGGAAGACATCTTGCATGTGCTCAGGGTTTGGTCCAGCAAGAGCCACATGACTTTGTTTAGAGTTTGAACCAACCTGGTATTCATCAAGTTCAATGGTTCATTCCTTCAGAGCCACTGTTTTTAGAAGCATCCTAACCTTGTTCGTCACCAACATTTAGAATTTCAGTATCAGTCTCACTGTTTATCTTTTCTGAATTACCACCAGATTCAGCATCTGCATGAGATAGAGTTTCACGAACCATCTTTGTGGATGTAGCATCCTCAGGATGTACAGAAGGTCCAGTAGTTTCATCCTGAGATGCTATAATCCACCTCTGGAATATGCATTAATCCATGGTACGTTGTTTCTTTGGCTTATGCAGTTCCAGAAGTGACTTTGCAGCTTGTACATCTGTAGCACTGCCTTTCCCCTTAACTTCAACTACTGGGAGTTTTCTGGTGGTCTATGGAGCAGGTTCACGAATAGCCACTCTGTTAACATGTGCTTGACCATATGCCTGAGAGACTTCCAAGCTCATTTGAGTACCTTGTTATAGATTGTACTCATAATCATCCATATGAGGTTCAGGAGCCGGTTGAACTTCATCTTCATCAACCAGTTTGAAGGAACTCTTCTCCTTGTGAATGTTATGTCCGTTTTACCAGCTGGAGGTGACTCGAATGGGTGAGCTGAGTCTGCAGGAGTGACATTTAAGGCCTTCCGAAGAAGATCAGCACTTAGAGTAAGCCAGTGCTCATTGACTTGAAAGCTATAAACCCCAGTCTTTACATCATGAGTCAGAGTATTCCAGAATAGCTGAATATAGATAGAAGGGACATTTGCTGATGTAGTGAATGCCCTAACAAAGTTTGTGTTCTGACGAATATCAACTGAAATGCGGAAGATAGGATTCTTTTGCAACTTCTGTAGATCCAAGAGAAGGTTTCCCTTTCTAATCTGTAACCACTCCGAGCAATGAAGGATCTGTTCATCTCTTCTTTTTCACATCTCTTTCACATTCGATCGTTTCATACACATTGAGAGACCAAGTTTAACCGTGTTGATCACATTAGATTCACTATTCTCCCCTTCAAAAATTGCATATGTGATTGCCATTTTTGATCTAGTGAATTAGAATACCAGCTGATCTACGTTGATCCACTTAACGACTGAACGAGCATGGAAAAAATATGAAACTTGTTGATGAGAATGATCAAGAACAAGAAGATTTCTCTTCTGTTGAAGATAAAGCGCACTGAAGCGTACACCTTTCTTCTCTTTAATGGCCTGAAGAGATGCCAGCAGACGCCTTTGTGACATTTGAGAAACGAGGTTTGAACTGATTTGTTTAAACGTCTTTTGACAATGAAGACCGAGGCTTGAACTGTTTTGTCCAAACATCATTTTAGGCTCGGGTCCTGAACTGTTGTGTACAGGAGCCATCCATTCCTCTAAATCGAGTTTTGAACAGCCTGAGTCCAGATACCAAAGGATGATCTGTACCACCTGCATTTGAAAACAGTCGAATTTGGAGGGTTTGAAATTTCGGATCCCCAATTTGTGTTGGGGTCCTGTTGGTTAGTTGTTATGATAGAACATTGCACAGAAAGCTTAGTTAAAGGGCACAGTTCGCCTAAGGCAAATTTATTTCCTGTGGGTCTCCATTGATAACCACAATTAAGTTTTCCTAAGGCGACTTTCTTTCCTGTGGATCTCCATTGATAACCAACATTAGCAAAGAGTTTGCCCGTTGCTTTCCAAACCTGCTTGGTCTTGTTCAAACTGTTATCAGACAGTTTGCCTTTTGTTTTCCAGATCTGCTTTAACCACAATTTAGTTTTACCTAACGTGAATTCTTTCCTGTGGGACTCCATTGATAACCAACATTACAAATATTTGCCCGTTTAGCGTTTCCAAACTGCTTGGTCTTTTTCAAACTGTTATCAGACACGTTTGCCCTTTTGGTTTCCAATCTTCTGCTTGGTCTTGTTCAAGCACTGTTATCTAGACAGTACAGTTTGCCTTTTGGTTTCCAAATCTGCTTATCCACATTATTCAATAACAATTTTAACAGTGGGGGTAGCATCACAAATTCAAGATTTGAAACAACACACCTTGCATGACTTGTAGAGTTTTAAACCATTTGATACACGTTTTGCACACAGATTCAGAATTCGAATTAATTACAACACGAAAATAGAAAAAATACCCTTAGAGCTATGCCAGAATCAAAAAACAAAAAAAGAAAAACCGATTCACTGTTTGTCCAGACAGACTATTGTTCTAGGATGGTCTTCTACTTTCTTGTTATCACACTACTTAAGCTTAGCAGGATCCTATTGTTCTTTTAGTATTGCTTCTAGGCTTGATCTGCTTGCAACAGTAGGAACAATTACTCCTGTAGAAGGAATCATCCATGACATTAGACGGTTGAGTTTTCCCTGGTGCACACTATTTTCTCTGTAGTGTTATTATAGATGTACTGCATGTATCATAAAAGTAACTTGCTTTTTTTCTAGTTAAAGGGATAGAAGGATCCATTCTATCTCTTTCAGGTGAATTCATTTTGGGCAAGCCAATACAAATCTACCAATTCTTTGAGAAAGATTAGTGTATTGACCAAGCATAGTTAAGTACATTATCCAGTGGTTTAACTACTCTATCTTCGCCTCTACAATATCCCTAACTGTTTCCTACACTTCTCCTTAAGATGGTTGATATAGTTAAATGAGCAGTTCCTATTGTTCTAAAGGCGAGGAGGGATTGGTTCTAACAACTATGGCAATATACCATGAAGCAAGAACTTTTGTTTGATAGAACTTCTAGCGGCAACTTTCATATTGCCTTCTAATTAAGCCTATAAACCTCGAATCAGTGATCACAATTAAGATGTCTTTTCATTAGTGAAGCACGCTGATATGAATAGACTCAAACATTCCCTTGTAATGCCCTGCTTTTATCACCTCTTTTATTTTCTTCTCAAAACGCATTCATTTTGTTCAATAATGAGCAGTTGACATCGTTAGCATTATAAAAGTCCTCAACAAGCTTCTGTCATTCACAATTAGAGACTAGAACTTTCAAGTCTCTAATCACGGTTGTCCTTTCTGAATCTGATGTTTCTAGATACTTGATCTTAAAGAATGAGTATAAAATCAGGAGCATCCTGTGATCTTAGTGATTTTTTTTATTATCAAAACTTTTTTGAAGATGTTGATACTTTAAAATTGCAAATTTAGGTATTCCCTTCAAGTTTTGGAATATGTAATGACTCATATGAACTTTAGACAATCACAGCTTCAAGATCTAGAACAACGTCATTTTCCCCATCAATAACAATAAACAGTTGATTCGACAAACATTAGCGAACCAAATTCTGCATTTTTTAATAGAAGGTTTTTCTTTACAATTTCCAGCACATTGCTGTCCACGCGCCATCTGATCCACCTCATCTGACCGAATTGATCAAAAATTTCTTCATTACTTAACTTCTTTAAAGAGGCCGTTTGAACTCCTGCAAAGAGTTCTTTAAGAGTTTTTGAAAAATGGAATAACTCAATGAGGCAAACATCTTTTCGTTTGCTCAAAACCTCATTCAACCTCTGTAATACCTGATTGGGGTGAGTCCGAGTTTTGCAAAGTTTTGTCATATCCGTAAAAAGTTGTGTAGGTACATAAAGATAATCTTCACTTGACTTTTAGTTGGAAGAACTCCGGGGACAAGCCTTTAGAATGAGATTAGGTGGATACACTGTCAATACTGAAAGAGGTTTTGGAACTGAGGTCTCAGCCTTATTTCCTGACATTATTAGCTATGGACCAAAATATCTGTTCTGGGGACAGATTTCTTTGTGAGCAAAGGTTGCAAGAATTTTTCTCCTTCAGAAAATCTGGGTGGCAATCCTAACTTTATTTTCCACACATTAGGCTTTCATTTTTCTCCATAATTCTTTCCTAGTTATCTCAAGCCATATCACGAGTGTCCTCTGATTCAATGCACAACAGGACGTGCAAGATGGACATGACTAATACTTGCGACCATATAGAGGGCTGGTTGAACTTGCTTTTGCACGGGTGAGACATAAGGGGTTTATTGTACCTAGTTCCTACCTTGTTCTTTTCACCATGAGAACGATATGGTTTACATATCATGTGCACCGTTTATAGAAACAGATTGATCTGTTTGTATAATCTATCTTTCAACCATTTCTTTTAGCCTTTAATGTCTAAAAACCTTCAAGGAATTTGTCTTCTTTTTGTTTAAAATCCTTTTTCAAAATTATCGCTTCTTCCCTCACTACTATCATTATGATGGTTAAAAGACGAACGAAGTTGCAATTGTACAGAATGAAGTTCCGATTTTAAAGAAGTTTCTTTTTAATTTCGGTCAGAGATAATTATTCTCATTTGTTCATCAATCTTTCGTTCTCTATCAGTTAATTCAAACTTAGCCCGTTTTTCATAAACACACCCGAAGCCAGTTCCATATTTCTCACAAGATCCGAATTCAATGGTGTCAATTTTTTTTATAATTTTAACTACTTTTTAAAACCTGCTTATTTGTTGACATACTTAGGACACCTTGTTCATCGGCATTTCATCGGAGAATTGACATCATTGCATCATTTCGAACATAAGAACATTACTTTGACAACCATGTCTTCGTGTCTCCACATACTGATCATACGGAATAATATTACTATCACTCGTATAGTCAGCATCAGAGTCAACAACGTAGTTGTGTTGTACATCGCTTTGCATCTCGTGTACTTCATGATACTCATCCATATGATCTACAAAGGTATCATGATCTTGTACCTCAAACGGAGTATTCGAGTCATATGATGGCCCGGCTTCATCGTAGATTGGATCTTTAGATGAAAGATTTACCATGAACATGGTCCTTGTGGTAGGATTCTCATTAACATCAGAGTCGAATGCAATCGCATTGAGATCAGCTTCACAGACCAATTCGTCATCAAAATTGGTTGCCTGTTTTACCTCCTTTAAGGGAACAACAACTGCTCTTTATCCATATAGCACCATTCTCATGAGCATTCATGACAGCCTCTTCTCTTGAAGTAGTCTGAATTCCTGAGGACGCTATTGGTTGTAGACATTCTCCGTGCTATGTGCCCGAATCCTTTGGCGTTGTTAACCACATAACGGGTTTAGCTTGACCATAGGATTCACATTGCCATCTTTGTTCTGAACCTTCAGCATTCCAGCTAGCAGTTAAAAACAACATGTTCCTCTTGCATTGTTCCTCTGAAATGGTCTTCTTGATTGATTTTCCGCATTGTATCTTACCTCGAACATCTGAAGCAAACAACGTCTTGAACTGTAGCATTGTTCCTTGCTTTGAGGAAGTTCGGAGTTGATTTGTTCATTGAGGAAGATTGGTTTTGAATGATTATTGAGGAGGAAAGTGTGTTGGTTAGGGCTGCAATCAAGTTATCCGTGAAGTGCTTCCTAAAACCATTAAACAAGTTATCAACAATTGATGGTTGATTTGAGGATTGATGAGACTCAGAATGATATGATACTTCAGATTTGAAGTATTAGACACAAGTGCCAAGGGTCATCAGTAGGTTGAATGAACCTTTCCATCATCATTCGTTCTCAATTCATGTACCTCATGTTGCTTCAAGTATGTCATGACAACTAATCAAAGTTAACTCTTTCAAACCTCTGTTTAGTTTATGACTTAGTTATGAATCTGCTCCATTCATGTCAGGTAACATTTTGTTCATAAATTTAGAGTTGAAGCTGCATATCTGGACATGGTCCACTTGATGTTTTCTCAAGTCGTTAATAGCTTTCGAAAACCTAACATAGTATCCTTGAATGTGTTTCTCTCCTTTGATTTGACAAAAGCGTTAATTCATCATATAACTAAGACTCCCTGTCATCCTTTTGTTACTCAGAACCTTCCAGAATCATCTTCACGTTTTCCCAAATGTCTTTGGCGTCAGTATAGTGATTGATGAGTGAGTAGATGTCCTTTGGTATACCTTGAAGTAGGATATTGGTTGCACGAATGTCAGCTTTATACCTTTCCTTTTCTTTCATCTTAAAGGATCGTTAAGGACTCTAGCCACGTACTGGACCTTGTTGAATACTGCACCCTCAGTTCTCTAGTAATAACATCTGTGACCGTTCCCATACTGAAATGGTCCTTCTTTAATGGACTTACAAAAATATTCGCACCATTATCCTTTCCTAGACAGTACAACGTATAGGTTGTTTGCCAAGATTCGAAAGTCTATTCTATCAAGCTTGGTGGGCGTTGTAATCAGGAACCGGCATCACTGGATTCTCTTGCATACTTAGACATCTTGATTATTATGATAATATGTTTTGATCATCAATGATTAGTGATTGTACGTTAAAAGTGGTGAGATTAACGTATTTGTATTTTGATTAGTGATATTACAATCCCGAGTTTGAAATAGTTCAAATTTCTAAGACAGAAGCTTAACTCGCCGCCAGAGGCTACCAAACCGCTGCAAAGAAATAAGGCAACTCGCCGGTAGAATTTTAAGGCAACTCGCCGAAACACAACTCGCTGCCAAGCAACCCGCCGCGAAGAAGGAATACAGACCGACCGCTCCTGTTCAAACCGCATGGTAATCCAAACCGCTGGTATGCAACTCGCTGGTAACAACCGCTTTAAACAACTCGCTGGTAAGTTTAACAACATCCCTCTTGAGTAACTCGCACGTGAAATTTAAGGCACTACTCGCCGAACACAAACTCGCTGCCAAAGGCAACCCGCCGCGAAGAAGGAGAATACAGACCGCCCGCCAATATTTAATCAAACGCCGTTGAGGTTCAACCCGCCAGAGTTTCCTTTAGAATATTGCTATGAAAATATGTCAACACCTGCCTGAAACCTGTTCAAAAAACCTGCTGGTAATCAAAACCGCTGGTAAGCAACTCGCTGTATAAGCAAACCGTTGGTGAAAAAGCAACTCGAACTTCGCTGGTAAGTACAACCTCGCCTCTTGAGTCAACTCGCCGCCTAAGCAACACCCGTGTGTTTGAGGTTGTAACCTACTAATAAAATATTTTATCTTTAGCAAACCGCCGTAAAATTCTGGCAACTCTCCACGAAGAACAACGACTTTTATCACACAAAATCACTTATAAATCACCCATTTGAAACGATTTTGCTTGATTTCTTTTGCACAACACATTACCATAAGGTAATAGCTACTAGAAACACCCAAACTTTATCAATACAAACAACAAAATTCGGAGATCCTAAAAAAAATGAGCTAGGTGCTTTCAAAGGTACACTTTTCGATCTAAATCAAGCAAGAAATCGCACATACACACGATCTAATCATCCTATTAGCTCTGATACCAATTATGGTATATTCTTTATCATAACACGGGGTCGATTCTTGGATTTGGCTAGTTTCTAGAGAAAGAAACACATGAGAGAGTTTTCTAGTGAGAGAAAGTGTGTTTCTATGAAAAGGAAAATAATGACTAGCTTGCCTCTTCCAAAGTTGGAAGAGGCTTATATAGTTTTTACAAAATACCAGGTATTAGTACCCGACTTAAAACCGAAAGACATACGATTAACTATTAAACTACGAACTATTATAAACAATAAATATACGGGGTGACCGAGTCTTTTACTCATATCTAACAAAGCTCTTATTCTCTCTAATAGCTCTAAGTGTTCTCATGTAATGACTCATAAGCTTACAATAAGTTCATTTCAGCTCTCTTAGTCTCTAAGCTAAGATAGAACTTAATTCAGTCTTAATATCTACTTAAATCCTAAAAAGGCTTAAAACCTTAACTACTTTAGACTTTTAAAGCTTTTAGAAGGTGAGCCAATCATGGAAGGGCTCACAAGGAGTTAACTGGCTTATCCAAGGATAAGCAGAGCCTGAGTAGATAAGCTCTAAAGAGCCTAAAATCTTCTTGTTGTAGATGAAGCATTTGTAATTCCTCCTTTAATTCCCTTGTCATTTAAATTCTAGATTAATGTGTGCTTATCTGCTTATTTTTGTTTTGTCTGCTTATTAGTTACTTATTTGAGCTTATTTGAATTTCATTTTGCTGAATTATCATGTCCTTTTATCTGTTTTCAGCTTGTGTAGCTTAATTCATAGTTGCTATATAATTTGTCTTAAAAATCAATAAAACTAAAAAAATAAAGTAGCATAGTTGTAATTCTTTGATTTCTATTTAATCAGTTGTTGATTTAGTATTTATGGTTGTATATAGCTGGAAATATCTAGTAATGAAGTTCTAATAAGTAGGATTTAATTTCATAAGCTTAAGCGAAAACTGTCAAAGTTAAAGGAGTGTTTGGAAAAAGCTTGTTTGACCTCAAATAGTCAAAATATTTTGGTAAATTCTCTTTTGACAGTTTGATAATCATGTTTGAATAGCTTTTAAGTAAATTTGAGGTATTAGTTTATAGTTATAATCATTTTAAGGCTTATAGTTCTTACCTGTGCACTAGGGGAACCTTGTTCTTTTTCTTTGCTAGTCAAAATTAGCTCAAGCTCTTTAAGGGATTGTTTTGAGCTTGCATTGTGTTCTAAAACTCTTATTGAGTATGCCTATTGCAAAGGAAATTACCTTAGTTGTCTGCATTTTTGTTAAGTGCTTTTGCAAATTGCATCAGCAGTAGTAACAATCATACTTCTAGCTGAGAATTTTCTAGCTTCATTTAGGTCAGTAAATATAGGATTTAGGATCTAAATTTTAGCTAGCTTATAGATTAGAAATAGTTTAAGTTAGATTAAAGTCTTGTATCAAATTTTCTTAGCTAATACATCTCGGTCATTAGCTTAAAAGTCATAAAAAAATCCAAAAAGATCAAAAACAGTAGTCTTAGGATCCTAGCTTTTAAATTTGAATTTCTAACTTCTAGTATAAGTTTTTATGATTCAGTTCTATAGCTTAAGTGTAATTAGACTTGTTTTCAAAAGCTTAAGGTTAGGTTACTTAATATTAGAGTTTATATTTATAAACAATAAAATTCTTCTGAACACAAGTATCATTTCTTAAAATTATCAGGATATAACGATGTGGATGTTTAATTATCTTTTCAATTCTAGTTAGTAGGCATCATAAGCTACCTAGAACAGCCCGTGGTTTGTAATTTGAGCTTAATTTGAGCTTTGTGCGAGTGTTTAAGTGGAAACAAGCAATTTTGAGCTTAAAAGCTCACTTACTGTATCAGCTTATTTCACAAGCTCTTTTAGAGCTTAATATTGGTTTTCAACTTATACTCCTTTCATTAAAGTTGTTCAAAAAAGTGAGTTTTATAAGTTCCAGCTTTTGGTTTTCAAAAATAAAAAATTTTCAAGAAAATGGGGTGTTGCCAGTTTTGAACCCGTGACCTCTTGCTTGCATACTCAACATGTTAACCAAGTGTGCTACATTAGCTCATCCACTCATACCTTGCACCATTTAATAGATAACCTTGTTTTATTTTTCTTTTTAGTTTAATAAGCCGTAGCTTATTAGGCTTAATTTAGGGCTTCTTTGTTTAGCTTCTTCATAGTTCTTATTTTTCTTAAGTCCCTGTTAGCATTTAGGATTTTCCCTGAATTTTTCACATTTTTCCATTAAGTAGATTATTTTTAATCATTTTTCTTAGGATTTAATTTTCGAAAAATCATAAAAAATAGAAAAAAGTTTTAGAAAAATACAAAAAAATAGTTTTTAGTTTTATAAAAATTACTTTTAGGTTTCCATTCAGAAAAATCATTTTTACACCTTTTAGATTTTAATTTTCATTTTTGAGCTTTTATTTTTAATTTTAAAAATAGGATTTTAATTTTAAAAATAGTTAAAAATAGTTTTCTGAGTTTTTATGTTATTTTAGACTTTTCTAAGTTTAAAAATCATTTTTCTTAATTTTTAGGACTTAATTTGCTATTTTTTAGGATTTAATTAGATTAAAATAGTTTTTAATTCATAATAAATTCAAAAATAATCAAAAAAATATTTTTCTTTTTCTTAAAATTTTATTTAGTCTTATTTTAGGTTTAGAAATTTTGTTTGCATTTTTAGGAGTTAATTTTAATGTACTTGCTTATTTGTCGCGTTTTATTTGTTCCCGTTAATTATCTTAGTTCATTAATTGCTTTTTAATTGCTTATTTTAATTGTGTTTTTAATTGGTAGTTATAGATAATCAAAAATATCTTTTCTCTCATTCAAATCATAATCCAAACTAAGGCGTGGTTTCAATTTCACAAGTCGTTGGGGAAACGACCCGGGAAAGCATACTTCCCGGTTAAATATACGTATTATATTATATTATATATATTTTGAAGAGTTTCCTTTTCACCTTTGTCCTCAAGGGTAAATTGGTAAATTTTCCATAGTATTATATATATATATATATTTTAATTCGTATCAATTATCAGGTTCGAGTTCATACTTGTCTCATATCGGATACCATTAAGTCCACTCATTTATAATTCATTACTTACATAAAGGAGCGTCCTAATTTATGTGAGTAAGAAATGATAAACTTATGGTTCGGGGATTTACAATTTCTTTATTTAACTGAAGAGGCGTCCCAATCCTTTTAAATAAAGAGATTATAAATCATCCTACTTAATAATTTCCAATGCAATACGCGTACTCCCATAACCTTCAAGGTGGTGGATGACATGACGATGCATGTGCTCTAATGAGTATGGGACGAGTGTTCCAAACTCATCTTCGGAGACGGGAAGTAAAACTATCAGGGAAATCACATAGTGTTCAAGATCGTTAAAACTATCGGGGGCGTTACTTCATAATACACAGCGCTAGATACAAGAAAACGACCTCTAAATGTGTCGTTTGAAAAGTAATCTCGTTGATTTCCTTGAAATTGATATAACATTTGTCCCATAATTGCATCACAATGAAAAAGCTTGAAAACAACCCAACGAGATTTGATCATTTGTATGTAAGTAGAAATCCATGAATGAAATCTTGTCAATTTAGACTCCAATGCACATCAGATAATCCAAGCATCTAATTCACCTGAGAAAAACATGCTTAAAAGGGTCAACATAAAGTTGGTGAGTTCATAGGTTAGTTTAAATATGAATGTAAGTTTCAAATGAATGTATTTGCCCACTGTGTCATCACAGTACCATGTAAAACGTTTAGTGACTACTGTCCCCCTACAGTATCATAAAATGATTGTATGCAAAACTTTTGACATCAAAGTTTTGTAAAGTATGCCTGACTATTTCAAACCTTAAATAGTCACAAAATGTATGAATATATGTTCAAATCCAAGATTTGTAATGTGTTCCCTCCAAGAACACCCGGGCATTTCTGAAAATAATATGTGTAAAGTAGGACCGCCAGACTTTCCCCGTGATAATGCAACACATGCAGACATCACAAAATGCAATTACTGTTGCTCTAAGCTCATGACACTGAAGCTCGACATATATTACTGCTATACAAATTTTGCAGTTCTGCCCATACCGATGTTGTAACCCTCAACATCCTAAATCCGACATGGTCTACGTTCGTTCCCGGTGATAGCTAGTCACCCGAACGGGGAGGTCAATCCCAAATAGATCTATCTACTACCATTCGCGCTTTCAAACCAGAAATTAATAGTTCATGATAAGTGGGCTCAGATGGGTTATCGCTACTTAGGCAACACGTAATCAATATAAAATATCCACTTGCGTCCAATTGTAAAAACCCATGCATATGTTTCTCACCCCAAAATGCGTCCATAAGTATAACCAAGTATTGTATCTCACCGCGAGATATATAATGAGTATGCAAACCAATTTGTAATCAACCATAAAAAATGCATTTGTAAACAAGCATGTTCTCACCCCAAAAATATATGTAAAACCAAGTAAAACATGGGGCTATGAACTCACATTGATGATGAAGAATGTTCTGGCAGGAATGCACATATTAAGCACAGCACAACCGGAAACCGAAACGGCTCGACCAAGAAGTTGCGGTTTATCTTAACGGCTATATCCCCCTACTCTAGAATGATGCATTTGGGTTTCCCGATGAATGGTTACATCAACGCGACACGTTGATAAAGATTTATATTTTGGGACCTCTGTTGTTGGAGGGAACTTTCGGAAAGCACCACTTAATTAAATAATGCTTTGCAAAGTAT
>BQNB010042913.1:0-45832 GCA_026074375.1 Tanacetum coccineum | reverse complement strand
ATGCACTTCTTCTGTTGGAGGTAGTTTTTCTGGAATGCTTCTCTTAGATCATTGTAACTGTCTATTGATTTTGGGGGAAGATCGACAAACCACACCCGAGCGTTTCTGGTGAGTGTGGAATTAAACATGTAACACCATGTTGGAATGGCCCACCTCTCTATTTTTGCTGCTTCCTGGAAGATTTTCAAGTGATCTTCAGGATCTTCGCTTCCGTTGTATGTTTTTACATGACTTGGCATTCGCGTTTTTGGGAAGTCAAAGTGACGGATCCGAGACGTGAACGGATCAGTCTCGGCACATACCCAAGGTTGGGAGAGATCGTCATCTTCGACACTAGACTTCTTTCTTCGTGATTTAGACTTCCAGTGCCCTCCCTCACTATCTTCGCTTTCGGAGTGACTTTCCGTATACCTTGAGCTTTCTTGACGGTTATCGGAGTACACGGATGTGCTCCGTCCTCTGCATCCGAGTCTTTTGAACACGGTACCTTCCCTTCTTGCCTTGTTCTTGTATTCATGCCGCGGCGATCTTGATCTTTCACGCCTCAATCTGGTGAAGACGCTAGGATTGTGGCGCGGGCTGCGAGAGCGCCTTTGTCTTCTTGGCGACATTGTCCTAGACTCATAATACGCTGATTCCTGCGCCCTAGTGGTCTTCTTTCGGGCCTCGCCAAAGTCAAGTCGCGCTTTTACTTCCTCCAACTTTTCTTTCTTTCTCTGCTCATACTCATACTTATCTGCCATGATTGGTAGTAGTTTCTCATAGTGCTTTTCGCAGAACTCTTCGAGATCTACAGCGGATGTAGTTCTCGCGGAGCCCTGGGGGGTTTGTTTGTGATTGCTCATGGTGAGTATTTTCAAGGAACGCAGTTATATCGGTCTCACGGATGGCGCCAACTTGTTAGTACAAAAAGAGTATAGGAGTAAATATGAGTCTAGATCACTTAGTGGGTTGGACCCGGTGAGTGGGCTATGATGTAGATCTTGTACTAATCCAAGTAATGAAGAGGTGATCTGCACAAATGAGAGTAAACCGTTAACCTTACCGCTGGGCGGACCCCGCGATTAAGCTCCGGCGTGAGAGTAAGCATACATGTTTGTTAGAGAATCAGAGAATGTCAGAGTATGTGTGTGTGTTAATGATAGGACAAAATGTACCTTTGTGGGGTGTCAGAGTAACCATTTTTATAGGCAAGCCAAATATTAGGTTATCCTGATATTTCGCTTATTTCTGTTAGTAGGCCGAAGTGAGACCCTTATTTGGGTAAGGATCCGCTTGTAATCGTGTTATGCGGACGCTAATTCTCTTTCGCGGACGCCTGCTGGTCCGCGAAAGATTTGTCACGTCCGGCTTGCTTCTTCCCCGCCGCCCAGTACGAAACTGGACTTTTCCGCGGAGAGTGTTATTTGTTTGGTTGGGCCGGGGGCCCATTGTAATGATATGGCTCAGGCCCAGAGGCCTGGTACACCTATTATACGTCATCACTATCTTAAAACATGCATGGATGGATGGATTTACATTATAAAACAAGTGGTTTTCATGCAGACACATGAATATAAGAAAAACTCAAAACTATACAACAAAAAAATCGGTATACACAACAAAAATAATAAATTGATAACTATCTCTGTCATTGTGTGTTTCATAAAAAAAACTCTAGATCTATAGCGTTGCGCTACTTCATTTGAAACAAGGACGTTCAACACTGCTTCATTTAGGCGTGATATGTATTGTTCTATATAGGCGTGTTCTATATAGGCGTGACACGCATATTTAAAACAAGGACGTTCAACACTGCTTCATTTACAACCAACAGTTCAATTTCAATCAATATGCAACATGTATATAAACAAATAACATCAGAACAAGAGCACGATTTTATCTATAACTCATCAATCGCCTAATCAAATAAATAGATCATAACCTGTTGTAGCTTAATCGTGCAAACAAGTTAACTAATCACGAACAAGTACACATTAAAACTCGCAAGTAACCTAACTATTCACCCTAAAAAACAAAAAATAAAACACACATATCAAATTTAATAACATAGCTCATGCATCACTACAACATTTGCCATTTTTCCCAGCGACAAAACCGGGGTATCCCGGGCGACTTGTCGATGGGGATACGTTTTTCAGGCGACATGTCGTCTGGGATAAGTCGAACGGAAAAACTCGAAGGGGATACGTTCTCGGGCGACTTACCCGGGCGACGACGTCGGGCCCACATAGTTTCAGTCAAACAATTAAGTGTCACGGTGGAGGGTTTTCCCGGGCGACATGTCGCCCGGGATATTTATTTTATAAAATGGCTAATTAATATTGATGTTAGATTAATTAATTAATTGGTTAGAATCCCGGGCGACATGTCGCCCGGGAAAATGTTTTAAATAATTTTAATTTTCAAATATAAAATGAATTTTGTCGCCTAGTGTCAACTTTCCCGGGCGATATGTCGCCCGGGATACTTCTGTGATATTTTTTGGAACTGTTTTCCCAGGCGACATGTCGCCCGGGAGAAGTCTGCAATTTTTTTTTGAACTGCCTGCACAGCAGGCTATTTCCAAATTTTTCCCGAAAAAATCTACCAATACTCAAACTTGTGTAAACCAATATATAATCTACCCAAATACATTACAACTTGTATCCAAAACACAATACGATCAACACATTTGATATAATAAAGCTAAATACGTCCAAAATTCGAATAAACATAATATAGTCTACCAAACGGGTGACGAAGTCACAAAACTTGCATTATCCGCAAGATACAAGTCAATATTCACCAAGATAACAAGTTCTAAACGTACGGGGAAACAAATATTCACATAAGGGTCGCCAATATACACTTAAGACACAAAATAACATATATATACTTACCCAACATCTCCTAACTATCGTCCTCATCCTCCCCATCCTCGTCGTCGTCCTCATCAATTCCCTGCTCATCATCCCCGCACCCGCCACTCCCGCTGCAACCACCTATCTCAGGTTGTGACTCAAGCTGCGTAAGCATTTGGGAAAACTTGTCGTCACTCCTAAAAACTTCATGAACATGTTCACCTGACGCGTTAGCACCTTCTCTCTCTTTTTGAGCTTAGTGACATCAGAGGAGTGCGTGCATGGAGGCGGGGGGGGGGGGAATGATCGTGCCCTGTCCTGGCAAAACCCTACCAACACCGAGAATGAACCCCCGCTGCTTGCCCCCTCGAACGATGGCCATTATCTCATCCTCGGTGTAGGGCACACCCGTCTCGGTGTTGGAGCCTAGACCCTGTAGCCTCAGCATCTCATCCTATGTAATCATAAAATCACAAGATAGTTAATATATTAGTCGGGTTACTACATTATTTCTCGATAAATCATTAAAGTGCGTGTTTTGAAACATAACTTACATATAGAGCTTTGTCCTCAGGGTTCAAGAATACGCCGTTAACAGTATGTGTCAAGAAGAAGGTATGGATCAGCGACGAGTACTCTCTAGTAGCTGAGCTCTCCATCTGCACATGCACACGTATATAAGATGACACAAATTAAAAATGACAGATCACAACACACCAAAGCGTTAATTATATATATGTAAAATAATTATAATGTTTATTACATACATATCTCGGATGGCGGCAATAGACCGGGATCCCTGTCGGCATATGACCTTGCTCTTTGCCCAGTTTTATTTATTTTAGGCAGCCCGGGCACGGTTCTTGGGATCATTCCAAAACGCAATCTGCGCATCCCAATTGACCTCGAAAATGTGCGAGGGACGTGATTGTCTGATGCGCTCCAGGTCGTAAGTCCCATCCGAGTCAGGAATCCAATACCTTTCTTTAAGAGCAGTCTTCTTGCCATTGTAGATTTTTTGTAGATGCTGCTGGATGGCCACATAGATAAGTGGCCAGCGATCGGATTCCATGTGGGGACGCATGTCAAACTGGGTCTGCAATCATATACAAAAACGACAGAGTTAGAGATATAATTTATATATTTATCTAAATTTGTTTACTTATTTATATGATATAAATAAATAAACGAATTTAGATAAATATACACAATTAAATAAATGAACACGATAATGAAATAAACATAAAAGGATAATGAAATAACTTACCCCTATCTTTGCCATGACCCTCTCCTTCTGCTCTAGCGGCACGTGGCGCCAAGAAGGGTGGTGCAACGACAACTCCCTAACGAGCTCCCCGAGGTAGTTGGCCCAATGAGCCACATGGTCACCGAGAGGCATCAGGGTCTCTCTGTCGCCAAACTTAAACCAGATTGAAACGGGGCCATTTTTATCCGTGATGGCCTTTAACCCAAGGTTTTGGGTCTCCTGGCGGGTATGCATCCTCCCCGCTCTCCTGTCACCCAAATTGGGTTTTAGGGAGCCCTTACCTGCAAAATCAAGTGAGTAATAAAGTCAAAAAAAATTCAAGGCAAGCAAATTCAATGTATCAAGTTTTTGCTTGTATTATAATAATCCAGAAATTCTTACCTCGGTTACCCAAGCAACCCCCGCAACTGGTGGGTATCTGGTGTGGAGGGGGACGATCATCACCGCCACCGTCACCGCCGTAACCCCGTGCAAAATTTGGTGACATATGTACAAGTAGCATTAGGATAACATATAGGAATTCATGAAAAAAATAATAAAAGCATGCACACATCCAAATACATACACATCCAAATAAATATACACATTTAAATAATCCACAATAGTTTCATTCATTCATTCAAATATATAAGTGTCTTTTACAAGTTACAACTAAAGATCAATCTTCTTCTTTACTAGAATAAACAACATTTACGCCATCATCGATATCAAGGTTGACGAGGTCTTCATCATCAGAATTTGCTAAATCACGAGGAATAGGGTCTTCCTCATAAATAATATCATTGTCTTCATCAACAACATCAATGATATCTGGTGGCGTCAACATCTATTGATTGACCATCTATATGCAAGGCCGCAATTTCCAAGTCATTCAAACTAGTAGAAAGTGCGAGATCAGATGAGTTGTTGACATGTATAACATCAGGGTCGTCCTCTACCACAATGACACCCCCGTTTAAAAACTTTTTATAACTCACATGTTCAACGACCTTCCAACCGAGTGGTCGTCTGGCCATATCTTCTAGGTAGAAGCATTGTTTGACTTGTGTTGCGAGAATGTATTGATCATTTTTAAACGCCTCACCATTTGCCTTGATTTGTTTTATGTTATTTCTAATGACAAAATTTTAGATACGTCCTTTGTTGCTAGTGTCGAACCACTTAACTCGAAACAACACAGTTTTAAACGACAAATACGAAAACTTGAGGATTTGTTCAAGCTGACCATAATACATTTCTCCGTCCGGACCAGGCGAACAAATACCGCTGTTTTGAGTTATGCGACGTTCATCGCGGCTGTGCAAGACAAACCTCACACCGTTGACTATGCACGAGTTGACTGAGATTGGAGTCTGTGATGGTCCACAAGTTAAAGAGAATAACTCGCTGCTTTCGCTAACACCTGGGTCATTGTCTACGTGACATTGACGGATCTATGAAGAAGATAGGATCAGATACAGAACACAAAATATGATGACGTTATTTTTACAGTTAAATACACACAATAAGTCTAAGTTTACCTGCTTCCCAAACTTGCCCGGGAATTCTTCTTTCATGTCTTTGTTAGGAAATTCACTGAAAAATGTTCATGGTGTTAGAATAAGTCGTCGAAAAGATAAGTTAAGAAAAAGAAGTTTCAAAATAAAAATACGTACCTCTTGAACTTGGCTCGGTACGTGTCGATTTCAGGACTGTTGTGAAGTACATACCATATCACTTTCTTTAATTCTTGGTGATCAATACGAATAACCGACCGTAAACCAATTGATTTACATAGAGATTTAAACACCTGAAACTGACACGTTAGAGGAGGGCAACCCACATTATGGTTGGGACGATTAAATTTCGTGGTAACATCCCAAAAATAATGAGAACTGAAAGTCAATGCTTATTCTGCAACATAACCCTCCGTAATCGAACCTTCTGGCTTAGCTTTATTTCGTACATAATTTTTTAGCTTCTTCATATATCTTTCAAATGGATACATCCAGCGAGGGCGAATAGGCCCGCCAAAAATAGCCTCTAGAGGTAAATGGATAACCAAGTTAATCATAATGTCAAAGAAAGCAGGAGGATATATAAGCTCACATTGCACAGAATATCGATCACCTTGCTCTGAGCTTTCAACATGTTATCCACTATCAAAGTTTGAGAGCATATTTGCTTAAAGAATAAACATAGCTCGAATAGTGGTTTTGCAACGTCTGGGGGCAAGTATTGCTGAAGTCCATAAGGAAGTAAACGTTGCATCATTATATGACAATGATGAGACTTCAGGCCCGTTATATTGGTATCATTATCGGTGACTTTATGCTTGAAGTTGGATCCAAACCCATATGGTAGTTTAACTCCTTTGATGAACTGACAAAATTTTTTCTGTCCTCTCGTGTGAAAGAATACGCAGCCTGAGGCTTCGAGCACTTCCCGTTTTTGTTTTGGCCAAGCCACAAGCCACTTCGAATGCCCATCCTTTTTAAGTATTGTCTTGTCTTGGCGGTGTCTTTAGATTTGTCATTCATTAACAAAGTGTTCAAGATACTCTCCAACACATTCTTTTCGATATGCATGACATCTAAATTGTGTTTTAATGTAAGAAAATACCAATACTCAAGTTCGTAAAAAATAGATCATTTAGTCCAGTTCAACTCGATAAGAACATTGCGTTTTATCTTCACACCCCCAAACTTCGGATGTTTACCCTTCACATGCGTGGTCAATCGAGTAAGTTGAGCCTGTATTTGATCCCGACTAAATTCTCTAGGAGGATCTTCATCTTCTTTTTCATCATTGAATTCAAGTGACCTTCATTTATGAGGCTTCTTTAAGAATCTTCTATGGCCGACATAAGTTGTTTTGTATAACACAAGCACAGATGAAGTGTCTTCATTACATGTAGGGCATGCCTTGTAACCTTGCCCACTCCACCCAAACAAACTACTTCGAGCGGGAAAATCATTGATGGTCCATAAAACCATCGCTCTCATATTGAACTTCTGGCCTCAAGTAAATATCAATGTCCTTACTCGGGGATTTAGGGCCAGGAATTAACAACGTCAGCATGAAAGAACTCTCTTTCATACATAACTACGGAGGCATATTGTATGTTGTCAGTATCATCGACCATATGCTGTGAGACTGACTAAGGTTGCCGAACGGATTAAAACCATCAGCAGCCAACCCTAATTAAACATTTCTTGGTTTTACAGCAAAATCCTAATACTTGGTCTCAAAGTCCTTCCATGCTCTACCATCAACCGGGTGTTGCATCTTACCGGGCTTCGTACACTTTCCAGTAGCATGCCAAGTCATTTCCTTTGCAGTGTGACTAGACTTGTATAAACGTAATAGTCTAGGAATGATCGGAAAGTAACGCAACACCTTCTTAGGAACTTTCTTCCTTGGTGTGTTACTATCTTTCCATCACTCGTGTTACACATAGGACAGAAATGCACATCTTTGTTAGCGTCGCCCCGAAACAAGAAGCAATCGTTTACACAAGCATGTATCGACTCGTACCCTAATTCGATCGTTTTAAATGTCTTCTTTATTGCATAGTATGACGGTAGGAGCTTATATCCTTTAGCGGTGGGAAATACATTTTGGAAAAACTCTATAATTTCATTGAATATAGAATCAGTCAATTTACCTTTAACCTTAAAATAGGTAAACTTTACCATAAAGTCTAATCGAGTCACATAGTGACAACCGGGGTACAACTCCTCCTTGGCACTGGCATATAGCTCTTCGAACTCGTTATGTTTAGCTTGAGTCGGGTCATTACTTGTCTCACCAATATCTCTTTGAATTGGCTCATTTTGTTTATTATTCAGAGGAATATAGCTAAGATCATTAAGGCACGCTGTCTTGTTACTCATCTGAGGTTGTCTTGTGTTATCTATTACTGGCGGTGATGAAGGAAGATCCGGTTCACCGTGGTAAATCCATGTTGTATAACTTGGGTTAAACCCATACTTTGAAATGTGGTCTGAAAGGTGTTTGATGGATACCCACAATACTAGACGACAAGACTTGCATGGACATCTTATATTCCCGGCACTATCCACTAACAGCTTGCAATCATCGACGAATTTATTAAGACCGGTATAAAATGCTTTTTAATGTTTCCCTAAACTTGTCCAACTCTTATCAATTACCATAACTGCGTTTTAACGATACAACTAGTTATTATATGCAACTTAATTAAACACATTTAAACGAGGAATACGAGATGTTTTGTTTACCTAGTGCAACTATGGAAGGTAATCCTAACCCACTCTTCGAATGATTCATCTCATATATGAATGAGTATAACCGATTTACTATTTGAGAAAATTTCGACAGCATTTCCCCTCAACTCCCCAAATACGTGTTTAAAGACATATTCGTAGGAGTAAAGGAGAAACACTGTTGAAATCATCTCAAATAGTAAACCAATTATACGCATTCATATCCTAAATGAGACAAAACACTCAAAAAACAATCCTAAACAGGGGACTTTCTGAAATTATTTTTTAATAAAATAATTTTGGATGGGTTTTCTATAGGATGATAAAATTCAGACGAGGATTTTCCAAAATTAATCACTAAAATCCTAAAACATTCCTAAGCGCTTCAATAAAACAAATACCAAACGCATATCCATTTATATCAAATACAAAAACATAAATATATCAAATAAGTTGTTTAAGAAAAACTTATGCTGATAAGCTGTTTAACAACAGCTTATCAGCATAAGTTGTTCTTAAACAACTTATGTAGCTTATTCTCATTATTTTGGCAGCATAAGGAGTGTTTAGATGTGCGTTTTACAGTGTCAAAGAGTGTTTGGATTTACGTTTAACACAAATTAAGAACTTTTTATATTCCCCGACGACATGTCCACAGGGATACCAAAAGGAAAAAAATATAAAGCATACCTTCGTCTGTATGGTCTCGGCTGTGGACTCTGTCTCGGCTGTGGACTCGGTCTCGGCTGTGGACTCGGTCATAACAATAACTTATCAGTAAACAAAATCAAAAAAATAAAATCAAACCTTATAACAAAATTAAAAAATAAAATCAAACCTTTAATAAACAAAATCAATTGAGTTGGCTACTACTATTTAAAGGGTTTAAGAATAATCATTTAGAGGATTAAAAAAAGAAGAATTAAACTTATAGAGGAGGAGGAGGAGGTCTCGGTTGTGCTCGTGTACTCGTGTGGTGACTGGTGGTGGTGGTGAGTTCTATGCTGACTGGTAGTGGTGGTGGGTTATGTGGTGGTGGCACGGTGGTGGTGATGGGGAGTGGCGGTGGTGAGTGGTTTTAATCAATCGCCAATTATAAGTTCTTTTAGGGGTGAATAAGTTTTTTGGTCGAAGAGTTTGGTATCAGATTTGCTTTTGGTAACTGTTTTATCCCCGGCGACAATCCCGGGCGACATGTCGCCCGGGATAGTTAGAGACTTTGTCGTTTAGTCTAAATGGCGCGATAATGAAAATTTTCGTGCCTAAGCATTTTGTCGTTTAGCTATGAATCCCGGGCGACATGTTGCCCGGGAAATGTTTTATTAAAAAATGTATTTCAGCTTTTAAATCATTATTATTTATAGAATATATTTTATAATTATATATTTTATATATAATAATTTAAAAAGATACTTATAAAAATATATAATTATTATTTAAAATTATTTTTATAAAATATATAATTATTATTCACAATTATTTTTTATAAAATATATAATCGGTTCGTTTCGACCGGGTCGGTCCGGCTTCTCTGTTCGTTCTGGTCGGTTCGTATATAATTATTTTTTTATAATTTTAAAAAAATATTTAATTATTCGATGTTAAGATGTGCTATCGTTGTACATTAGATGATCAACGGGGGAGTCGATACGGTATTGTTGTACATTAGATGTTAAACGGACGAGTCGATGTGTTATCGTTGTACATTAGATGTTCAACGGATGAGTCGATACAGTATCGTTGTACATTAGATGTTAAACGGACGAGTCGATGTGTTAACGTTGTACATTAGATGTTAAACGGACGAGTCGATGTGTTATCGTTGTACATTAGATGTTTAACGGAGGATTTGATGTGTTATCGTTGTACATTAGATGTTCAACAAAGGAGTCGATACGGTATCGTTGTACATTAGATGTTAAACGGACGAGTCGATGTGTTATCGTTGTACATTAGATGTTCAACGGATGATTCGATAGGGTATCGTTGTACATTAGATGTTAAACGGACGAGTCGATGTGTTATCGTTGTACATTAGCTATTAAACGGACGAGTCGATGTGTTATCGTTGTACATTAGCTATTAAACGGACGAGTCGATGTGTTATCGTTGTACATTAGATGTTCAACGGAGGAATCGATGTGTTATCGTTGTACATTAGATATTCAACAGATGAGTCGATATGTTATCGTGTTACATTGGATGTTCAACGGAGGAGTCGATATGGTATCGTTGTACATTAGATGTTCAACGGAGGAGTCGATACGGCATCGTTGTACATTAGATGTTAAATGGACGAGTCGAGGTGTTATCGTTGTACATTAGATGTTAAACGGATGAGTCGATGTGTTATCGTTGTACATTAGATGTTAAACGGAGGAGTCGATGTGTTATCGTTGTACATTAGATGTTTAACGGATGAGTAAATATGTTATCGTGTTACATTGGATGTTTAACAGACGAGTCGATATGGTATCGTTGTACATTAGATGTTCAATGGAGGAGTCGATACGGTATTGTTGTACATTAGTTGTTAAACGGACGAGTCGATGTGTTATCGTTGTACATTAGATGTTCAACGGAGGAGTCGATGTGTTATCGTTGTACATTAGATGTTCAACGGAGGAGTCGATGTGTTATCGTTTTACATTAGATGTTCAACGGAGGAGTCAATGTTTTATCATTGTACATTAGATGTTCAACGGATGAGTCGATATGGTATCATTGTACATTAGATGTTCAACGGACGAGTCGATACGGTATCGTTGTACATTAGATATTAAACGGACGAGTCGATGTGTTATCGTTGTACATTAGATGTTCAACGGATGAGTCGATATGTTATCGTTGTACGTTAGATGTTCAACGGATGAGTCGATACGGTATCGTTGTATATTTGATGTTAAACGGACGAGTCAATGTATTATCGTTTTACATTAGATGTTAAACGGACGAGTCGATGTGTTATTGTTATAGATTAGATGTTCAATGGAGGAGTCGATGTGTTATCGTTGTACATTAGATGTTCAACGGATGAGTCGATACGGTATCGTTGTACATTGGATGTTAAACGGACGAGTCGATATGTTATCGTTGTACATTAGATGTTCAACGGATGAGTCGATACTGTATCGTTGTATATTGGATGTTAAACGGACGAGTTGATGTGTTATCGTTATACATTAGATGTTCAACAGAGAAGTTTATGTGTTATCGTTGTACATTAGATGTTTAACAGATGAGTCGATACGGTATCGTTGTACATTGGATGTGAAACAGACGAGTCGATATGTTATTGTGTTACATTGGATGTTCAACGGACGAGTCAATATGGTATCGTTGTACATTATATGTTCAACGGAGGAGTCGATACGGTATCGTTGTACATTATATGTTTACCAGATGAGTCGATATGCTATCGTTGTACATTAGATGTTCAACGGATGAATCGATATGATATCATGTTACAATTTATTTGATATATTTCATTATAACGATAATTGTCATATCTAAGGTAGCAAAACTACTTAGAAATCACCTATAAGTAGCTAGAACATGATAAGTATACATACAAAACTACTTAATTAATTACATAATTGACTAGTTAACATAGATAACACATATGAAACTCCAAAATTTCGACCAATTCCTCTTGTGGCCCTATACTCCCGCCAAATACTCCAGCCAAAAAGTCCCGCCAAATACTCCAGCCAAAACCCGCCAAATACTCCCTCTAAAAAATTGTTTTTTTTACCATAAAAGCAGATATTATCCTCACAATCACCAACAGATCACACACATTCTTACCATTACAACCACAAACATATCACACTGTTATTATGGTGAAGATGGTGCCATATGAAGCTTTTGCGTGTCCTTGTGGAGCTGGAGATGTAGTTCTGTGAGAATCGTATAAACCCAAAAACCCGTGGTAAACTATACTATGCATGTCCACGATCAAAGGTGAACAATCACATGCTTTTTTTGTGTAATATATAAATAATGTGGTTAGTTGTTAAAAATTATTATCTTTACTCTTTAACAGCCTTGCGAAAACACTTTTGGATGTAAATTTTTTTTATGGAAAGAGGAACAATCCGTCTACTGGTTGGTTCTCCTGGAGCTTTAACGACTCCAATTTATTCTCCAGGATCTTCATCGACTCCAATTTATTCTCCAGGATCTTCAACACCTCCACGCTATTCTTCAGGAGCTTCAACACTTCAAAGCTATTCTCCGGGAACTTCAAGAAATGCAGAGTGCTCAAACTGCAAGCACTTGCTTGATAAGATAACGGTACTCGAGGCAACGGCGGATATGTATATGCATCCGGAACAACACACAGTTAATTCCACCGCACTATTTCACGAAGTTTACAATAACATGGGAAAACTTGATTTGGAGTAGTTTGTCATTTGGAATGTAATTCGTATGCTTTAAGCGTCGGTTTGTAAGTCTCGTATGATTATCGTTCTAATATGTTTAAGTGTCTGTTTGTAAGTCGCTTGTGTTACTACAAGTGGTATGTATAATATTTAACTAAATGAATGTTTGTTTTTGTGTTACTTGACGAATGTGCATCTTTAAAAAGTATACGGTATATCATGTTCAACTATAAAAGGGTAGTGCATATCGGACCGAACCGAACCGAGAAAACGGAGTATTTTTTTTAGTATTTATATATTTAAAAATAATAATTTTAAATAATATATATATATATTTTATAAGTATCTTTATAAATTATTATTTATAAAATATATAATTATAAAATATATTTTATGAATAATAATGATTTTAAAGCTGAATTAAATTTTTTAATAAAAACTTTCCCGGGCGACATGTCGCCCGGGATAAGTTACCACACGTTAATTAACACTAATCACAACGCTTAAACATTCACAGTTAGTGGAAATAGTATCCCGGGCGACATGTCGCCTCGGAAAAGTGAGCGGGAAAAATTACCGCCAAGATTTTCGTTGATTTTTTTGGTCAAATTTTAACCAAGTTATCCCGGGCGACATGCCGCCCGGGAAACTCTCTTCAAACATTGACTAAAAATTCTATCAGAATTGGTGCCGCGTCGGACGGACTTTTGTCGTGCTTAATGAAGAAAATCATAATAATAAGGAGGCTCAATGTAAAAAACTAGTAGAAAAACAGCTTGTAATATAGATAATTAATGAATAAAAAAACTGATTAATGGTGACTCAGCACCCACTAATCCCCTACTAGCTCCGCACATGGGTACTATATAATATGCGAAATGACCACTAATACAAGAGTAAGATGATCACAATCAGTTGTGCTACCATTCTTCCATAACCAATCAATATTTGACACTCAATAACAATAAGCTAATCCATGTCCAACGAATAATAATACAATAACTAGATAACACTTCTAAAATGAAATTCGACACATTTATCTAGTCACCTCGATCTAGAAGCTGGTAGAGATTTACCAAATGTTCTATTCTCCATTTACATATCTCGAATCTAAGCATTAAGCAATGCATGGATCAATAAAGGAGGATTTCCACCTTATATAATACTCTACCAGCCACGCTCTAGTTTATTGTAATTTGAATATCACAGCTTATCAACCCACAAATTAAGAAACAGCTAATACTCAGGGTGCGTTTGGTATGTGGTGTTAGGGGCTGGATTTGGGCTGCATGAGTATAGCAAATGTTTGGTTAGGGGTGTTGGGTTAGAAAATGGGACTCATGGTTGAATATGGGTGATTTAAGAAATCCCGGGTGATATGGTGACTTTTTCACTGTTGGCTTTTGATTTCATTAAATACTAGTAGTATTTGCAGACATGCACTTTTCTTTTCGTCATAAATGTGGGCTGTTTGTTTGTTTTCTCATTTTTATATAGTAAACAGATGCAATTTACTTTTTGTTAATTGATATATTATTATTTCACAAATTTATATTTTTATTTAAATCTTAAAATAATAGTATAATTTACTTTATTCTATTTCTAACCTCAACATAAAACAAACAACTTTTACATTTTTTTTTCTTTCATCAAATCTAAATTCAAATTCTAATCGAAATTTAAATCTAAATCCAAATTTAAATCCTAAACTCATCCGTAAACCAAACGGGCCCTCAATTTGGTTAGTTTTCCTCATCTTCCTTTTCACTTTTAGTTCACTGATGATACTCGATTTATCCTTTTACATGATTTTATAATTATTTAGCGCTTCAAAACTACAGAAAGAAAATGTGTATTATTAGTAGTAACAGTATAAATTTGTGAAAACGCTTTGGAAAACTTTTGACTCGTTAAACTCGTATTCGTGTATTTATAGCTAAAGTTCCTATTTTGTTACAATTTATAAAATCACATTCTCTGCGTGTTTTCAATGTGAAGAAACATGGGACATAACGGGGACAGAGGACACTTTTCTCATCTTGGTGGATTCGGTAGTGGTGGTCACTACCCACAACATGGAGCATACCCTTCACAGGGGTTTGGACAACATTCTGGAGGATACTCTCAATCTGAGTATCAACAATATGGTGGACATCAATCACACGGCGGTGGATATTCACCACATGGCTATCCATCAGGTTAGACAAAACTTATGCTCATTTTTTGCAAGGGTGTGTCACTGATTTCACTTATCCTCGTTTTAATCATGTTATCATTTCACTTTGCAGCATGTAGTACACTTTTTAAATTACATTCATCAATTGTTAATGATTAAGAAACGTGAAAAAAATGATATATGTCCGCGTATATATCCGGAAGGAACATAATCCGAAGGGAACATAATCACGCTAGAAGGGCTAATACGAGAAGAACAGAGAAAGGACAGAACACTAAGTTCAAGGAACTAGGGCACCGCTTCGGACTAGCTGTTAATAGCAAGCGCTCATATGGATGCTACCACCCCAGGATTCACGGGACTATGTCTCTCACGCAACCCCGCCGCCTGACACAAAGCTAGGGTTAGCTCGGCTTCCCCAATTCCTAAGTGTCAGGAATAGTATACCGCTACAGTGACTCATGTAGTATAAATACCTCATCATTTACTGCTATTCAGGTAGCATTTATTGCATTATTACGCACACACTATTATACGCCATCCTGGCTCTCACAACTACTTACTCTCACGCCCGAGCTTGGTCCTGGGATCATCCCGGGGCGAGGCTGACGTGTCGTTCTTTCTTACTCTCAGGTTCTCAAGTTCTCACCAAGGACTAAGATTCAAGTCGTCCTACCCGGTGCGGATCTTTACTTAAACAAATTGGCCCCATCCGTGGGACCCCAAATCTCTTCTACCAAGGAAGCTGATGGCAGGTCCGGTTGAAGAAGGAGGTCCCAAAGGTACAGACGACCGAGAGGAGACCCCTCCTCCTTTGACGAAGGAGCAGATCGAAGGGCATGTGTCTGCTCTCAAATCCTTAATAAAAAGTCACAATCAAAGAAACAAGGGAGACCCCATTCGTTTGGATTTCGAATCGGAAGATACAGAGGCGCAAGATCTGGGCATTGCTAAAGGAAAGGAAGTGATGGGCGAAGACCTCGGGAAGCCTTTTAAGGAAGCTCGAAGAACACCACTCACACGCCGAATCATAGAGTTCGCAGGTCCGGAATACAAGATGCCCGCCAACAATAAGTTGTATGATGACACTATTGACCCGGAAGATCATTTGAGTCGCTTTGCCAGCGCGGCTAATTCAGGAGAATGGCCCATGCCCGTATGGTGCTGAATGTTTCAACAAACCCTGGACGGGTCAGCGCGAGGATGGTTCTAGCGGCTTCCTCACGACAACATAAACAAATGGGCAGACTTAAGAGAGGCATTCGCTGCCAGGTACTCCTTTAAAAGAGCATGTTTTAAGGAACCCCATGAGATCACTAAGATAGTCAGAAAAGCCAATGACTCATTAACAACGTTTAAAGAAAGATGGACGGTGGAAACGGGTTTCATTATGGGTGTCCTAGAGGTCATGAAGATCTCATCCTTCATGGATACGGTTAAGTCACCCGAGTTGGCCAAGCATTTTTCGAACAAAGTTCCTACTACGGTGAACGAAATGATGGAGAGGCTGGACGATTTTGTTCGATCTGAGGAAGCATATGCAAGAGCTGAGCTTCCGAAAGGGGAAAAGGGGGAAACCCACTGTAAAACGTCCTTTGTATTCAACAGAAGAGACAACCGGTCATCCCGAAACACCCATCCGGGATAATCACGAAGGAATGAGTATCAAAACAATTACAGAAATAGAAGAGACGCGTACCTCGCGAACAGAATAAGAGATGACAGGGCCTCATACCCCCCTCTTAGAGGAGAGTATAACCACAGGGTTGTTCCAGTACTCTCCCTCGAATCTCTGACCAAACGCCCAAAGGAAATCTTAGCCACGGAAACACAACTACATCTGCCAGCTCCCCGTCCCATGTTAAACCCATTAAGGTCAGGAAACACCGACCGATACTGCGACTATCATCAAGAAAAGGGCCATTACACAAATGATTGTATTCAGCTAAGAAAGCAGTTGGAGATGGCGTTGGAATCGGGAAAGTTGAATCACTTGGTGAAGGATGTACGACATAAGGGAAGGGGATCCCACGGTAGGGAGGCTCCCCAACCAGCAAAGGTGATCAATGTGATTAGTGTAAATTCGGTAAAAGACAAAAAGCGGAAGGGGAGAGAGATGACGGAGCCATGGATGAACATCCCAATATCCTTTCTAGCAATATCCTCGGAGGATGTTTCCGAAGAACCTTTGATTGTCGAAGCAGAAGTGGAAGGATACTTGGTCATAAGGGTATACATGGACAAAGGGTTGTCCATTGAAGTAATGTTCGAACACTGTTTCAAACACTCAACCAAGAATAAAGGCAGATTGAGGGAAACCAACGGATTGGTGGGTTCGCCAGAGAAATATCAAAAACATTAGGGAAGATAGAATGGAGGGATGTTTTGGTTAACGGAGGATTATGCAGAGAACTTCCATGAATAGTTTGTTTCTGGTCCGAGCCCCTTCACCCTATAACATTATTTTAGGGAGTCCTGGGTTAAAAACCCTCCAAGCCATTCCCTCCACCATTCACTCAATGATGAAATTCCCAACCCCAAAAGGTGTGGCTACTCTAGTGACCCGGACATCTTATGTGGTGGGTAATGATTATTTCACGATCTACATCTCATGAGGTGGATAATGACCCTTCTTGCGTGTGGGTTTGCCTTCTCGGTTTCTACCGAGAGAGTATGTAGCAGGTTACCTTTAGGCCTTAGCCTATAAGGCATAATGTGCTTTTCAATTTTGCTTATGGGTTTTCCCCTTAGACTTTAGTCTAGGGGTACATGACGTTTGGTGGGCTATGCCATGGCTTATCCCTTTGACTTTAGTCTCAGGTTTTAATTAGCCCTTGGGGTACTATGCCCCTATTCATCCCTTTGGCCGATGGGGTATATAAAGCCCTTTGGCGCTAGGCTCATCCCTTTGACTTGAGTCTGTGGGGGAAATTATGCCTTTTGGTGCTATGCACTCTCGCTCATCCCTTTGACTTGTAGTCTGTGGGGTAGATAATATGATTTGCAATCGACCGGAGGTAGCGAGCCATCTGGTTGATAAATCGTTTTCACAATATATTTGGAAAATTTGCCCCCTCTTAAAAGAGTCGGAGTAGGGGCATTGTCATTCGTTTCAACAAAAGTCGTGGTTCATACAATTCTT
Source organism: Tanacetum coccineum (assembly GCA_026074375.1). NCBI lineage: Eukaryota > Viridiplantae > Streptophyta > Magnoliopsida > Asterales > Asteraceae > Tanacetum > Tanacetum coccineum. Next base: position 27,793 of record BQNB010042913.1, on the reverse strand, counting down.
GTAATTAACATGATTCCTACATGTAGCACTTTCGAAGGTTAATAGCATGCCAAGTTCGAGGCACCTCCTTGTCTTCCAAGGTTTGTAGCTTGTAAGAGCCGTTTTCATATGCTTCTGTAACCCTGTAGGGCCCTTCCCATTTTGGTCCCAGCTTGCCCTGGTCCTCAACCCTACTTGCTTCATTTCTTCGGTATACAAACTCTCTCGGCCTAAAGCCCGCCGGTCGAACCTTCTTGTTGTAGTACTGCTCCATTTTCGTCTTGTATCTTGCTTCCCTAACAACAACCGCCTCTCTCATTTCCTATAACAGGTCAAGATTCAAACGCATCTCCTCCTCATTGTAGCCTTCCCTAATCATCAAAGTTCGATAAGTGGGGATGCCTATCTCCGCGGGAATGACTGCCTCACTGCCGTAAGTAAGACTAAATGGGGTTTCTCCGTTGCTTTGCTTGATTGAAGTTCGATGTGCCCAAAGAACGTTTGGCAATTCATCGACCCATCCGACTTTCTCCTACCCTCCATCAAACTCCTGTTGGCTCTTTCTACCAACTCGTTTGCTTAGGGGTGGGCGACTGCCGTGTTCATTTGGTGAATTTCAAATCTTCCACACCAGTTTTTGAATGGGTCATTTACTAACTGTGCCCTATTGTCAGTAACGATAATCCTGGGGAGTCCGAACCTGTAAATTATATTGTCTATGACGAAACGTATTACCTCTTTACCAGTTATTTTTACCAAAGGCTTGGCTTCTATCCATTTGGTGAAGTAGTCAATCGCCACAATTACAAACTTTGCTCATCCCCTTGCCGGTGGTAATGGTCCCAAGATGTCCATGCCCCACTGATAGAACGGCCAGGGAGCCATGATAGACGTCTTGAGAGTAGTCTCGGAACCGGAGCATGTATTTGGAATGGGTCACATTTTTCTATTTCCTTTTTGGCATCTTTGTGCATGGTCGGCCAGTAGTACCCTTGTCTAACCGCCTTTCTTACCACCGCGCGAGGACCAACATGCATACCGTAAGATCCCATGTGGATCTCACGTATGACATAGTTGGCCTGTAGTGGGCCCACACATCTTAGCATTGGCACTAGGTACCCTTTCTTGAAGAGAACACCGGATTCAACTGTGTACTGGCCAATCTTAGCTCGCAAACACCGTGCTTCGTTTTTGTCCTTCGGCCATACTCCTTCCTCCAAACATTGTATAATAGGAGTCATCTAATTGTCCCCCTTTTCTTCGACTATAGTGTGGACCTCCTGACCTTCTGTGGATCGTTCGTTCAGGATCTCTACTAGCACCTCTTTTGTCAGGTAATTGAACGCCACGGACGCGAGTTTACTTAACACATCTGCCTTCTGATTTATGTTCCTGGGAATGTTTTCAATTGAGAATGATTTGAACCCGGATACATACTCCTTTGCCTTCGCTAGATATTTTATCATGCTGTCTTTGCTGGCTTCGTAATCTCCGTTGATCTGACTTGCCACAAGCTTGGAGTCCACCTTAACCTCTATGTTTGATATGTTCATCTGCCGAGCTATCCTTAATCCGGATAGAAGAGCCTCGTACTCGGCTTCATTGTTGGTACTTGGGAAGGTGAGACGAAAAGCATAAGTGTACTCAATATCGTTGGGCCCTATCAAAACCAGACCTGCTCCTGCCCCTTTCGGGCTAGATGCTCTGTCGATAAACAACGTTCAACTTTCGGTGTCATCTTTTTTCATGGGTACCTCCGGCATCCGAAAGTATAAATCTTCCTTTGTTCCTTCTGGTGCCTCTGAAAGAAAATCCGCCAGAACTTGCCCTTTCATAGCGTTGCGAGGTATAAACTTAATGTTATAAGCCCCAGCTCAACAGCATATTTTGCCAATTTTCCAGACGTCTCAGTGTTGTTGAGGATGTTTTTAATTGGTTGGTCAGTGATGACCTTTACCGGATGGGCCACAAAGTACCTCCTCAACCTTCGAGTCATGTGGATCAAAGAAAGTGCCAACTTCTCCATGGGAGCATAATTTCTTTTGGCTTCATTCAGCGTCCTGCTTACATACTAAACAGGGCATTGCCTTCCTTTCCTGTCGGTTAAAAGAACAGCGCTAACAGCCTCTGCTGACACTGCCAAGTAGGCATAAAGGGTTTCTTTTTCATGAGGTGGCGTTAGTGATGGGAGCTCCGTGATGAGCCTCTTCATCTGTTGGAAAGCCGCCTCCTGCATCCATCGGTATTCATGCTTGTTCTCTTTGGTTATGTTTTTCAAGGTGTTGAGGAACGGTAGTGATCTTTCCGCAGATTTAGCGAGGAAGCGACTGAGGGATGCTAGTTTTCCATTCAGGCTTTGCATTTCTGTCGCGCAGGGCCCCCGCAGCTCGAGAATGAGGTCCGCACAGAGCCCTTATCTTCCTAGGGATTAGCTCTGATTCTTTTGACGTTAACCATATAACCCAGATTATGTCCACTTCTTCCACTCCGAAGTCAATTTCTTGGGTTCAACCTTCATGTTAAATTTCTTTAGATTATCAAAAAGGTTTCGCTACTCGCGGCCAACAAACATCTTTCGTCTCCGCAGCGCTAATTACCATGTCATCCACATATGCCTCACCGAGCTCGCCCTTCCTATTTGGGAACTGGGAAAGGGCGAGTCTATAGAGCTTATTGATATGTGGCGCCCATATAATTTTTCAATCAAGATAGAATTTTGGACTCCTTATAGGCAGTACGTCCCCTCGATCCTCGATGTGAGTCAAAAGCCATTTTCCTGTAGTATTACCTTGGCATCTGGAATTTGGTCGATAACCCTTATAGGCATCCAAGAGATTATATTTGAACCCCATTACGGATTCTACCTTACAATCTATGTTCGGGAGTGGATAATAGTCTTTCGGATAAGCTGAGTTCAGGTTTTTAAAGTCAATGCACATCCTCCAGGTTCCATCTCCTTTTTTGACCAGAGCAGGGTTGGAGATATACGTGGGGTTACATTACAGCGAATGGACTATGCCATCTTATAACCACTGGCTACATCGTTTGTTACCACTCACTTTCCGTTCCTAGAGATGTTCCTCTGTTTTTGGAACACATAGATCAGAGGCTCGGATTCACATTCAACGCGTGTTCTATGACTTGCCGTGGCACACCTGTCATATCAGATGACTCCCACGTAAAGACTCGCATGTTATCTTTTAACAAACGTTTGAGTTGATCCTTACCTGCTTCGGACAGTCCTCCACCAATGGTCACTAGCTGATCTGGGAATGATGGATTGACCAACACTTCCTCCGCCACAGCCACTTCTCCTTTCTTCTCTGGGCTTTCCTTTTCGAGCATCTATTTCTTTTCCCTTTTCCGTTATTCCGTTTTGGACGATGTCGGGTAAAGAGTCAGCCTTCTCCCTCTTTTGAGTCAGTAACTTCTCTATTGAGTGAATGGATGGAGGGGACCATGATCCGGCAAGGACTCTTTAACCGGCTCCCCTAGGATAATGTTATAGGGCGAAGGAGCTCGTACCATGATAAATTTCATAGAGGTCTTCCTGCATAACCCCCCGTTACTGAAACACACCTCTAGTTCTATCTTACCGAGTGGTTTTGACACCTCGGAACCCTAGCGTATCTTGCGGGGTCACTCCTAGTCATACGACCTAGCTTTATCTTTGGGTGAGATTTCAAAACAGTGCTTCGATACATACCTCCTCAGATACCTCGCTTCTCATCTACATATACTGCTGACCAAGTATCCTTCACTCAGCTCGATATCCAAGGGTTTTTTCGACTCTCTCATATCTCTAACGAGGGATATGTCTGGGAAAAGATATAGGGATGGTTCTTCACCACGACTCTGTAGCCTCCACGGGACTTTTGCATTTTTGTCTTTGACAGGTACGCAAACTGATCACCTTGTATTTTTGCTGGTTCGTGGATTGTCTAGCATAAGATCACCCTTCCTCTCTGCCTACACTATCTGTCCCCGTCACTAGGTGCTTTAGTTTTCCTGTATTCAGTGCGATTTCTAGCTGTTTCTTAGCTGAATGCAGTCATTCGTGTAGTGACCCTTCTCCTGGTGATAGTCACAGTACCGATCGGTGTTTCCGGACCTCAACGGATTAAACATGGGACGATGGGACGGAAGACGTTGCTGTCGTTTTAGTGGCCAAGATTTCTATGGGGTACACCTTACGGCAATAGAGAATCGAGGAGTGAGCACGGTGTAGTATGCGGGTAATTCTCCCTGGATGGGATAAGTGGGGCGCGCACGCCCCCCCCCCCCCCGACACCTATCGTCTCTTGCTCTAGTCGCACGATAAGCGTCTCTTCCCCTGTAATTGTTTTTATATTCATCCCTCTGTGACTCCGCTGGACGAGTGCCTTGGAATGGTCGGGTGTCTCTTCCCGCTGGCTCTCTGGAAGAGATATTGTGAGGGCTTCCATTGTTCGCCTTAGGGAGCTCCCGTGTTGGCGTATGCCTCTAGAATGATCGAAGTCGTCCAACCTTTCCAATCATCTCGTTCACCGTGGGGGTCACTTTGTCTGAAAATGCTTGGCTAAATCAGGTGGACTTAACTGAGTCATAAATGACGCTAATTTTCATGCTCACGCGCGTCGGTACCCATAATGAAACGTCTCCACCGTCCTCCTTTCTTTGATGCTATTAATGGACTCGTTTCTCTTCTTGATAATCTGGTGATTTCATAGGGTTCTTAAAACACGCCTTTGAAGAGAATCTAGCAGCAAATGCCTTCCTTAAATCTGCCCATTCATTGATGTTGTCGTGAGGGAGACGTTCGAACCATCCCCTTGCTGACCCATCCAGGGTCTGTTGGAACATCCTGCACCACACAGGCATGGGCCATTCCCCTGAGTTGGCCGCACCAGCAAAGCGACTCAAATGATCTTCCGGGTAGGAGGTACCATCATATAATTTGATATTGTTAGGCATCTTGTATTCTAGACCCGCAAACTCTATGATTCGGAGGGTGAAGGGTGTTCTTCGAGCTTTCTTGAAAGGCTTTCTGAGGTCTTCGTCGATCTCTATCACCATTCACACGCACGCACACTCTACGACACGCTTGCGCCCTTGTAACTCGGAGTCTTCCATTCAACGTAATACTCAGCGACGAAAAGGGATCGGCCTTTGTTTTTCTCATATTGTGACTCTTTGTCACAGACTTGAGGAGCAGAACATGACCTTCGATTGTTCTACTCTTCAAAGGAGGACGGGGTCTCCTCTAGGTTCGTCTGTCCATCGGACCTCATCCTAGACAAGGACCTGCACTTCTGCTTCAACGTAGAAAGATTTCGATACCAAAGATGGCATAATTTGGTTTAAGTAAAGATCGTTACGGACATGACGGTTGATCTTGGACTTGTGAGATCATCAAGCTACTGTATGAAAGAAAAGACGCGTTAGCCTAGATATGCCCTGAGGATGATCCCAGGACCAAGCTCAGGTGTGAGAGTAAGTAAATGTTGGAGCCAGAGGGGCGTGAAATAGTATGTGTATGAGAATGCAATAAATGCTACCTTGTCAGTAGTAAATGATGGGGTATTTATACTACCTGAGCTACTGCAGCAGCGTAATGTTCCTGATGCCTAGGAATTATAGAAAGCCGATCTAGCCCTAGCCTTGTGTTAGGCGGTAGGGTTGCGTGGAGACATCATTCTGTGAATCCTGGGGTGTGTAATTTTATATGAGTGCCTGCTATTACCCATCAGTCCGAAGTGGAGCCCTAGCTCCTTGAACTCAGTGTTTTGTCTTTTCTCTGGTCTTTTCGTACTAGCCCTTCTCGGCTTGATTGGTTCCACATCGATTATGGATAACTCCCTGCGGTCATATACTGGACATAATCACGCTTTCATTTGAGGCTATATATACAACTTGGTTCCTTCTTGTCCATAGCACCCTTCAGAGGTTTATTTACTAGATGTGGCACTATACCTCAGAACCACACTTTATTCAAATTATCTTACGCCACACCAGTTTAACCTACAATATTTTTTAAAAGTCATAAACGATGTTGCACGCCACTGCTCGCTATCTAAGGACGACAAGTATCTAATTTAATGTATTCTTCTCAACTACCTCCCCCCCATGTTCTCATTTTTCACAATAAGAATAGGGATTTTGGCTTCCCCACCCGGAGAAAGTGTGTTGGACTGTATGGATGTTGGAGGGCAGAAATGGTGAAGATCATCAACACTAGTCGAGTGTACCGCTTGGTTACAGGATATCATGTACTGTGTTAATCACTTTCAAAGTAAACTATTGATAATACTGGGTTATCACGAATATTACTTGGGATAAGACCAAATGTCTGTTTTGTTGAGGCACCAATAAGAACTTGAGATCAAGTGTATGGTTATTTCATAATAAACATCTTAATATCAAAACAATACACTTATCCCACAACACCATACCCTCCCCACAAATCTCTAAACATTTCACACCAACACCCACACAACCCAAAATCAAACTCCCACTATTAACCCATCAAAAACCACCACACATTCCACACCCCACATCACCTAATAACAACCACTCACCTTACCCCCCCTAACCCCCTACAATAAACAACACACCCTCATACAAACAACTACTAATCACCCCACATCCACCCCCCATTCCTCACCTATCCTTAACCTCCCCCACCATCATCTAACCAACTAATCTTCCACCCCATCTCTCACATTCACCAATCATTCCAAAACCTCCCACCTCTCCTACTCCCCATCCTCCACCACCAACTCACCCTATCAACCCAAACCCTCTCCTCCTACCTTCCTCAGAACTATCCACATTTCTTACACTACACCTACCCACACACACCTCACACCACTCCACCCAATCCACCCCAAACCCTTCCACCAAATCACTCTAATTCCCTACAACCACACAATCTAACCCATTACACCCCCATTCCCACCAATCAACCACTACTACTCAATACTCACCTAATAACTATCCCCACCACACACCCCCTCAATCACTATAATATATCTACTCACACTTCTTACAACACCCATCCCCCCCCCATCAACCCCCCCACAAAATCCATCCAATCACATTAATAAAAAACTATACCTCCTTTATACAAACAATAATCAATCCTTCCACTCTCCTCCCACCCCCCCCCACCACCCCCCCAACTCACTCCATATTACAATAGATATCTTCCTTCTCACCCCACCCACAATTTTTCCCCCAAACACTCCCCCTACCCACCTCCAACACACCCCCTCCACCCCCCACCATTCCCCACCACCCACCCACTCATAAATCCCCATACTCTCACCTCCCACCTACAACCTCCCACACACCCAAAACCCCCCAACCTCCCCCTCCCCCTACCTCCCCCTCCCTCTAACTCCAACTTCCCCACAACTCCCAAAAAAACAAACCACAACCAAATATTAAAAAAATAAACCAATATAACACTAACACTAATTACCCTCCCACCCAACCCCCAAAACACCTACACATCACACCACAAACCCCTCACCAAATCATCCAATACACAACAAACACTCCCCCAAACACTCACCATTTCCCAAACTAAGACCCACATACATAAACCCACACTAATCCCTCCAACGAGAATCCTAAAACTCTCCTCCCTTCCCCCTTCATACACACACACACTATACACCAGAAAACCCTCTCCTATTTCCAGTCTACTACTCGCTCATATCATACAAACATGACCCATGTGCAATCTGCGACATCCCACACACCCACTCACTCTACCCTAAACCCACCTCGCGTCCCCCACACCACTCCCCACCACACACCTCATCACCAACCTACTCTCTGCACCAACTACCTATCACCCCCCGTCTACCACACCTTCCATCTCACCAACCTAACCAAAAAAAAACGCCCACCCCTCCACTCCCTCCCACCTTAAAAACAGCCCCCCCCCCCACATTCATCCAACTCCCACCCACCCCACAACAAACTATACTTTCTCATTCTACAATTCACCTCTCATTCCTCTTTCCCACCCCAAAATAAACCAGTAACACCCCACCTCTCCCGGACCCTATTTACACCCCACAACTACCCACATCCCCCTCACCCCCCCCCCACACCACACCATACCCCCCCCACCCACCTCCCCCCCCCCCACATCAACAACCACTCTGTCCCACACACATGTCAACCATCCCTCTTGCTCACGACACTCCTTCTCCTCCCCGGATAGAGGTTTTAGGTATCAGATAATCTGCTCCCCTCTCCCTCCCCTTCGCCCCCCCCCCGCCCCCACCCCTGCTCTACTCCCCTTACCCCCCAATCCCCCCACCTACCCCCCCCCACCCCCCCCCTACTAATCGTCTATTCAACAACACACCTCCAACACCCCCCCACCCCACCAATCACCCAAACCCCCACCCCTACCCCACAACACTCTTCTTCACCTTATCTCTCTAATTACCCCCCCACCTTTCCACACCACTCCCCCCCCCAACCACTCTCTATCCTTTTCCCCTCGCGCAATACTTTCATGATCAAACAAATAGTAGATAGATGACAAAAACATTTTTAGCATTTGGAGCCACTCTCAAATGTTAGCAATCTAAGAGAGACGAGGACACTAAGGTTTTTACGAGGGAGGGCACTTTACTTTTTTTCGAGCAACTTTACTAATTTCCATCATCAGCTTTTTCATCAAACTTTCCTAAATGATCTTTTTGATTATGGATGAAAACAGGACATCCAAAAACATGAATAAAGTCGATGACCTTTATTATTTTTATGAAAACTAAACCATTATTATTTTTTATGGAACCATGACCTTTAGTGGTGTATGTAGAATTCTCTTCAAACATTACTTTAGGTTCTGGTTGTTTCTTTTATTTGTGCAGGTAACTGATTTTATTAGTCCTATGTCTTAAGTATCCATATTCTAGGTGCTAAGTGGACATCCTGGTGTGAATCTTGCACAAATAGGTTAAGAATGGTTAGTTTTTCCTGGAAACCCACCCTAGATCTGTTCGCTTTTGAAGATCCAGTCTTCTTTGATTTTAGAGCATCAGCATTCTTAGCCTGAAGAGCTTCACCTCTTTTGAACCATTCAATGTCATAATGATCAGTTGTGTTATGAACTGTGCTACTACAAGTTTCACATCTTTTGATGACATGTTGAAGGTTTCTTGGTTTGATTTCTCTTTCAAGAGAGATGATTGTTTAACCCGCAAAGTTCACAACTCTTTTTTAATTGTGTTTTGTGTTGGTTTTGGAGTGCATTTTGGGGAACCTGTTGATAGTGGTTACTTCTGGAACGAGATGACTAAGTCTTGCTAATTTGTAATTTTAGTTTGTTAAGTTCTTTTATTACAGTAGCCAGAGGAAGGTCGTCTTTAATTTTCACATTCTTTAATTTACCAGCAGGAGCTGAGTTAACTTTTGAAGCTAAAGTGCTTTTGTTACCCGTAGCAGGAGCTCCTAACATAATTCTTGCTAGAAAAACCTTCATCAAGTGCTTTTAGACTAGTAATAATAGTGTTAAATCTAGCAAAACCGTTATCTATCGATTCCTCTTCCGGAATCGTAAATTGTTCATATTGTTGAACAAGAAGATCTATTTTATTATCTTTGACTTGACTATTACCTTGGTGAATGATTAGTAAAGTATCCCATAATTCTTTTGCCGTTTTACACATAATTTTTTTTTGTATTCTTTGCGTGGCAAAGCATTATAAATTACCATTTTAGCTTTATTATTTTTAGCGAGTTTCTTTTTAAGATCATCATTTTGTTTATCAAATGGTACAATTTCATCCTTTTTAGTTTCAGGATTATTTTGAACGAGAGGAAAATCACCATAGGTAATAATATGCCAAAGATCTAGATCTTTTGATTTCACATAAGTTTCGAATCTATTTTTCCAATAAATAAATCCATCACTTTCAAATAGTGGTGGTCTTTGCATAGATTGCCCTTCTAAATATTTTTCCGATTCCATAGATCGATTCAAGTTTTAAAATACATTTTATTTTAAAAATCTTGTTTAACCTGGCTCGGATACCAATTGTGGAAAACTAGAAGGGGGGTTGAATAGTTTATCGCTTTTTAATTTGATGTATAGTTTGTTTATAAAAACTTAGATTCAACTTTATGTGATCTCAATATGTGCACAATATGAACAATACAAGTAAGTAAATAAATAATATGAAAGACAAGAGATAAGAGTTAGAAAGATCAAACCACAACACAAGGATTTATAGTGGTTCGGTAACGAAGCACCTCTTCGCCCTACTCCACTCCCCGAGCACCAAACTCGAGAGTTCTCTTCACTATGTCAACAAACTCCCTTTAGGCGGAGAAAACCGTACACAACTAAGCTTACACCGATTTCCGACACTAAGCCAAATGTCGAGTTCTAATCCTAGCTAGAACCAATCTATCACAACTTTTGTATTTTGAGGACTAAAATACTAACCGCACTACTTCACAACAATTCACTACTTCACTTCACTTCACAACTTCTCTTCACTTCACTACTTCACTTCACTTCACAACTTCACTACGCTTCACAACTTCACTACACCTAGACACTACTACGATCACACCAATCTAACACTACTTACAAAGATCACCACGATCTAACTATACTTACAATGATCACCACAATCTACCTATTACACACAACTACAATACACACCTTCACAATATACACAAATGATTTACAAGATATAGTACAACTTCACAATAACAAAAACAAAACTACAATACTTCTTGACTTGATGATAAAAAGTATTCTTCTCTTGCACTTGAGGAATTAAGCTTGAATCGCTTAGAAACAAAAGCTTAAGATTACATGATCAAAGGATTGTAGGTGATGTGTGGACTGATTTTAGACAGAAAAGAATGAGTGCAAAAGGTAAGAAAATCAGTGGGGAACAGTCCAGTATTTATAGGCAAAGTTGGGGAGCTTTTTGTCTGGCCGGTCCCTTTAGCTCTATGGTCGGCTCCCTTATCACTAAGGGGGGCGCCCTTATATTTAAGGGGGCCGCCTAGGCCAAGACGCTCCTTTTTTTTTCTTTTTCAAGGAAGGTGTTTTCTGAAACATTTCTAGCCGTTTTTAGGTAGAAAATTTGAATTCAAAATATTTATTTTGAATAGAATATTTCTTTTAAATGTAGAAAATGTTTTGTAAAAGTTATAAAAATATTTGTAACATTTTATAAAAAATATGAGGTTGAATAAAAATTCCTTTGATCATAAAATGCATTAAGCATTTATTTATTCATACCTTTAAGTGATTAAATTTGAAATGAAAATTTACTACTAATTACTTGTTTACGTTTAATTTTACATTGAGTGTTTTTACATTTTGTGATTATCAAAACATAGTGAGATTGAAAAATATTAATAATGTTTTTAGGCATTATTTCTATCAACAAGGTTATACGCGATTGTAAACTGGAGATAGAAGGTCATACATTCGACATCGACTTGATACCATTTGGACACGGGAGTTTTGATGTGATCGTAGGAATGGATTGGTTATCCCGGCACGAGGCCGAAATCGTTTGCCACAAGAAGGTAGTTAGGATTCCACTACCACACGACGAGATACTTAGAGTCTTCGGAGAAAACCCAGAAGAGAAGGTGAGATACCTCATGAGTGCTAAGACCGAAGAGCATAAACTGAAGGACATTGTTGTAGTTAGGAACTTTCCCGAAGTATTTCCTGACGACCTATCAAGATTACCACCATCCCAAGAATTCGAGTTTTGTATTGACTTAATCCCTGGAGAAATGCCGGTCGCGAAGTCTCCCTATCATTTGGCGCCTTCTGAAATGGAAAGTCAACTCAGAGAACTCTAGGACAAGGGTTTCATTCGACCAAGTTCGTCGCCATGGGGAGCACCGGTATTATTTGTCAAGAAGAAGGACAGATCATTTAGGATGTGTATAGACTATAGAGAGTTAAATAAGCTGACCATCAAGAATTGTTATCCCCTCCTTAGGATAGCTGACATGTTTGATCAACTGCAAGGATCACAGTATTTCTCTAAGATAGACCTTCGATCCGGATACCATCAGCTGAGAGTGCACGAGGATCACAGTACTGCCCTTTGGTTTGACGAATGAACCAGCGATATTCATAGACTTGATGAACCGAGTGTGTAGACCTTACCTAGACAAGTTTGTGATAGTGTTCATAGATGACATATTGATCTACTCTAAGACCAAGGAAGAGCACGAGATGCATCTAGGGTTAATCTTAGAACTGCTCAAGAAGGAGAAACTGTACGCAAAATTCTCTAAGTGTGAATTCTGGTTGCAAGAGGTGCAGTTCCTTGGGCATGTAATTAACAGGGATGGTATACATGTAGACCCTAGTAAGATCGAAGCTGTTAAGAATTGAGAAGCCCCTAGAACCCCATCCGAAGTTCATTCGTTCTTAGGATTAGCAGGATATTACTTTCGATTTATTGAGAATTTCTCCAAGATCGCTAAACCACTTACCATTTTGACTCAGAAGAATAAGACCTATGTATGGGGTGAAGAACAAGAAGAAGCATTTCAGATCTTGAAGGATAAGTTATGTAATGCGCTTGTTCTAGATCTCCCCGATGGACTAGAAGACTTCATAGTATACTGTGATGCGTCAGGTTTAGGACTAGGTTGTGTGCTTATGCAGTGATCGCATATGCATCTAGGCAATTGAAGATACATGAGAAGAATTACACTATCCATGATTTAGAGTTAGGTGCAGTTGTATTTGCCCTCAAGATATGGAGGCATTACCTATACGAGACAAAGAGCATCATTTACACCGACTACAAGAGCCTTCAGCACATCTTTAATCAGAAAGAACTGAATATGCGTCAACGTCATTGGATAGAGCTATTCAGCGACTATGACTGTAATATTCTCTATCATCCAGGTAAGGCAAACGTAGTAGCCGATTGTTGATCCTAATAGAATAGATCTTCCTTAGCTTGTATAAAGCTAAGTTGTATTGAATAAATTCAAAACAACTATGATAGAAACTTTGATTGTGAATATCAAAGACTATGCGGAATCTAGTCAATGATACTAAGAAGAATTTCAATGAAACAATAATGAATAAGATTAATAACAAACAGTTTACCAAACTTTCAGCCTCAATATAATACGAACACTCTTAATAGTGTTAGGGTTACAAAACCTTGAAGCTATATTGATATCAAAACAAACGATTTCTAGATATCTAACTCTATGCCCTAGGACCTCCTTTTATACACCAAGGAGTCCTAACCGACTTACAATATTTTCCTAAGTTATCATGATCTTCTAAACAAATAACTTATACGTATCTTTTACAAATATATCTCATACTTATCACATAAGCAATCTTTATCTTTTCTCTGATAATTCTTTGATCTCTTCTCTGTCAGCATAAACTCTTCCAGCAGTTGTAATCTTTAAGCAGTTGTAACTTTCACACCAACAGTAGTAACTTTTGTACCAGCAACACTAACTGTGTACAAGCAGCATTAACTACTTAGAAAGATTTCTTCAATCTTCATTAGCAGTACTAAGTTACACTAGCAGTAGTAACATTTACTAGCAGTAGTAACTTATACTAGCAGTGCTAATATACAATAGCAGTAGTAACTTACACTAGCAGTAGTAACTAGCAGTACTAACTACTTAGCATATTTTTCATTAAGATTACTAACAGCACTAATTTATACTTAGCAGTAGTAACTAATACCTTAACAGTCTTAACTTCCACTTAGTAGTAGTAACTTTCAAACAGCATCAAGAGGCTTTTAATCCCAATAATCCTCCCCTAAACTTGATATTCTCCTTCAAAAATCTCAAGTTTCTTCATTAAAAGCTTCATAATCACCAGGAGGATGCTTTCAAACACTTCACTGTTTCTTGAGCTATTTTGTCATAAGCTTAAGAAGCTGATAACACATTTCATTCAGATGATCAGTTTGAAGCTTCTTGTTCAACATCTCTGTAATTGTTGCTGGTGTAAGGGGATATCTCTTCTCAACCAACATAAAGAGATGCATGTCTTAAAACCTCGCAAAGTGTACTCCACAAGAATCAAATAATTTCCAAATCAACACTTTGTTTCCTAGTAGATTTCTCCACACTGTATCTTCTATATTATGCTCAAACATTGTCCTTAGATCACCCCATAGTACTCTCTCATATCCCTCTTCTGGTCTTGTAGATCCATGCTTAGCTTTCACCAATTTCCATAGAGTTTCCAAATCTTCTCTGTCAAAATCTCTAAGCATCTGAATCATTGATGAGTACCTTTTTAAACTTCCATTAGCTCTTATGATTTAAAATAGACTGATCTTTCCTTCTTTAACAATCTTCCAATCAACAATGCTTGGAGGTTTAGTAGCTAATGGTATAGCATCAATCGCTACTTCCTCTTCATCAGGAACAACCTTTATAAGCTTTTTCATCTCAGCTTCTTCTTGATCATCATCTATCTTTTGCTTCTTTTCTTTCTCTTGTTCTAGCTCATCACCTGCTCTCTTTAAGCTACTTTCTAGTACCATCTCTGCTTCAGCTTTCTTTGAGCTCTCTTTCACCAACTCAGTATCCTTATCAACAAACATGTTTACCCTTGTCATGGCTTTATCAAATAACTTCTGAATTTCTTCAAATGACTTATTCTTCAATTGACTTTGCTTGTAACCAGCCATGTGTTTCAGATAAGTTGACATTGTACTTTTCTTTTGTGCTATAGTTGGTGGCTTGTTCCTCTTTTCTTGAGCTCTTAATGTTGCAAAGTGTTTCTTTCTCTTATCTAAGAGTTCTACAAACAATCTTGCCTTCTCTTCATCTGTTAATTCTTCTTGCTCTCTTGCTTGCAATCTTTCAGCCAATAACCTATCAGCCTCTATCATTGCCTGCACATTATCCCATGAAATGTTGGCTTCTTCAACTTTCTCAGCCTTCTCTCTTGCAAGTCTTGCTTGTTCTTCTTCTTCAGCTTATAGCTTGAAAGCAAGTTCTTCATCAAGTCTTATTTGTTCTTTCATCTTCAAAGGCTTCTTAGATTCAATCATCTTAGCTTTGCCTTTATCCTTGATGTTTGAAGGTATTGATGTTAGTGTTGGTCTTGTTGTAGATTCACCAAGGTCTCTAAAAGTAATGCTTTTGGCTTTGGGTATTGTTGAAGGTGTTGTTGTGGTTGTACTCTGCACTGGCTCTTGTACCATAATCTTAGGTTTTGCACTCCTTAATTCAGCCAATGCTTAAGCCAAAGTGATCTCTTCAGTAGTAATTGTTGCAGCAGCACTAACTTCAGCAGTACTAACTACTTCTTCAACAACTTTTTTACTTTGCTTTGCAACAAACACTTCTTCACCATTAAAAACATCTGTATCAAAAATTTGAGCATCATCATACCTCCCCTGAGTTTCATTAACCAAAGTAACTTCTGCATCTTTGTCAATGTCATCTATTTTCCTCCCCTGTTTGGATGCATCCTCTTGATCACCCAAACCTTCATCTTTAGAGGAAACAACTTGTGCAGATCTACCAACCTTGAATAATCTTTTCATCCCTGGATTTTTTGACTTCCTTTTCCTTTCCAGCTTCTTGACTCTCTTCTTCAAACTAGCAATCTCCTTTGCTTGAGCAGTCTTTGTTGTCTCTAAGTCAAGAACTTTATCAGACAGTTTTGTACAAAGGTCCATCAATTCCTTAAGTGTCAGTCTGTCCTCCCCACTTCCAAGTGTGTTAACTCTTGAGAGAGGTGGGTCATTGGACTGTGTAGGTACATTTTCCTCATTGGCAGCCTCATCTGCTATAGGCTCTATAGGACCACTGGATTGAGGAATCTCAGTGTTTTTTCTCTGTTTTCTCCTAGATTATTTCTTCTGGGGTTGTGATATTGATGGTTGAATGATAGGTGTGATGGGGATCAGTTGGTATAGCTGAACCTTCACCCATTTCTTCGTGAGCTTGAACCATCATGGTTGGAAATAAGGGTGTAACTGCTCTAGAGAATCCTTTCCCAATCCTTTTCATATTGCCAAATACCTTCTTTGTGTGAGAGGATGTAACAAAAATTTCATCATGAGTAGACATATCACCAACTTGTTTATCCAAAAAGACTTGCACAAACCTTGGATACATTAGAAATTTGACACTACTATCCACATTCTTCACTACACTTTCAAAGATATACTTAGAAAAGTTGAATTTCTGGTTTGTGGCTAAGCAGATTATTGCAGAGGACATAGTGCTACTAAATTCGTTCCATGCAGTAGACTTAGCACTTAGGCATTGTAGAATAGTATGAATCAAAAACTTCCATTGAGAAGAAAAGAAAGCCTTTTAAAATGTAAGTTTCTAAGAAGGTTTTTCATACCCCATTAAAGCAAGTTGCTCAAAAATATCAGCATTGGGTAGACATTCAATTCCTTCAGCATCTTCTAATTGAAGATCTCTTCTTACACTTGTCTCAGTGATGATCACTTTCTTCCCATCCACTAGGGCTTGTAACTAAACTTCTCCATTAATAGTTTTCACCTTTGCAGTAGCCCAAAACTGCTCAATACATGAAGTATAGATTGTAGGATTAACCGTTAACGCATATTTGATAGGATTCGCATTCAAGAAATCCACAATTTGCTCAAACCCTTCACTTTCAGTGGGTTTAGCCAAGAACGCGACCATGTTGTGTGAATCAGCAAACTTTAGAGCAGACATTGTGATGGGTTTTGATGATTAACGATAAAATTGAGTTAGGGTTTATGATTAGAGAGTATATCAAAGATTGAAATCGAGTAAAAGTTTGAATGAAACCCTTAATCGAAGTATTTATATAAATACCCTCAACAGCATTAACGTTCGCTAGCAGTTGTAAGTTATGCCTAACAGCATTAACTTTCAACTAGCAGTAGTAAGTAACCCAGCAGTAGTAACTCAGTAGTAAATTAAGCCTAGCAGCATTAACTTACAACCAGCAGTAGTAAGTTATGCCTAGCAGCATTAACTTTCTCTAGCAGCAGTAAGTTTATGCCTAGCAGCATTAACTTTGAATCACCAGCATTAACTCTAATTCCTTTCTAATCAGCATTTCCATCATCAAATTAATATTTTAACTTACAAATTCTCTCTGTCTGTTTTTGATTTCTCTCAATTCTTTTAGCTCACAATTCTCTCTGTCTGTTTTTGATTTCTCTCAATTCTTTTAGCTCACAATTCTCTCTGTCTGTTTTTGATTTCTCTCAATTCTTTTAGCTCATAATTCTCTCTGTCTGTTTTTGCTATATTCAACTCTCTTTCTGTTTTTCAGCTCACAAATTCTCTCAATTCTTTTACTCACCAAATCACTCTGTCTGTTTTTATCACACATCTCTCTTTCTGTTTTTATTCTCACCATTTTCATAATCAAGACTTTAAAGATTTAGCATTCCAATACTGGCAATCAGATATTGAAATCTACTTACATCAAATGCTTTTGTAAGCAAATCTGTAACATTCTTGTCAGTATGAATCTTGATCATTTGAATTAGCTTCTTTTCATTGGAATCTCTGATAAAGTGATGTCTAATCTCTCAAATGTTGCTTTGTTTTATTGAATAAAAAAAGGGGTTCTTCACTAACATAAGTAGTATCTCTCAATATCAATATAAGAACTTATATGCATAAAGTTATACTCATAATCCAGCAATTGATCTTGAATCCAAAGCACTTGGCCACAGCAACTTGAAGCAGCTACATATTCAGCCTATGTTGTGGAATTCGCAACCACAGTCTGCTTTTTGCACTGCCATGAAATCAATCTACACCCAAGAAATTGATAACCTCCTGTTGTGGACTTCCTATCCAAGCTTGCTCTAGCATAATCACTATCAGTATATGCCACTAAATCAAAAGGTGAATCCTTAGGATGCTAAAGGCCCAATTTAGGTTGACCTTTAAGATATCTAAAAATTCTTTTCAACGCATGAAGATGTGAAACTTTAGGGTTAACTTGGAATTTGGCACATACACATACAACAAACATTATATCTGGCCTTGAAGAAGTAAGATACATCAATGAGCCAATCATTGATCTATACATGTGTTCATTTATGTCTTCTCTATCTACATCTTTAAGCAAAGGCTTATGGGTTTCCATGGGTGTGCTTGCTGTTTTGACATCACTAAAGCCAAATTTCTTCAAAATCTTAGTCACATACTTGTTTTGGCTTATAAAAATCCTATCCTCCTTCTGCTTCACTTGCATTCCTAGAAAGAATATGAGCTCTCCTATAGAACTCATCTGAAACTTTTTATGCATCATCTTCTCAAACTCTGTGCATAATGACTTCTTTGTAGAGCCAAATATGATATCATCTACATATACCTGTACTATCAGAATATCACCTTGGTCTCTCTAAATAAATAAAGTTTTGTCTATCTGTCCTCTCTAAACCCCATTTTCTAACAAATAAGTAGACAAGGTCTCATACCAAGCTCTAAGAGCTTGATGCAAACCATAGAGAGCCTTTTCTAACTTTTAAAAACTCTGTTCAGGGAATTTTTAGATCTTCAAATCCTGTGGTTGACAAACCATAGACTTCCTCTTATAACTTTCCAAAAGAAAAGCACTTCTTAACATCCCATCTGTACACCACAAAGTCTATAATGAGCATAAGCAAAGAATAGCCTAATTGGCTTCATTCTGGCAACAGGAGCAAACACCACATCAAAATCAATTTCCCTTCTTCTTTTTGTGTACCCTTGTGCAACACTCTTGCTTTATTCCTAATCACAAGAACCTCTTCATCCTTTATGTTTTTTGAAGACCCATATAGTTCTATATCCTCTCTTCGATTAGGTTTTAACTCTAACAAAGTCCAATCGTTCTGTATCTTGAATTATAGAAGCTTCTTCCTGCATAGCCCTCTATCACAGCTTGATGTCCTTTCATGCTTGAAAACTACTTTTTGGGTTATTTTTGTGATAAAAAGCAAGCAACAAGCAATTTTAGAGTCTTTATTGGCCTGTTCTTTGTTTAAGAGTAATTAACTAAACAAACCATATGCCTCCAAAATCTTTGTCATCAGTCTTGTATGAGTAGCTGATTGCAGATCTCCAATGACTTGATTAAGAGGATGATATTTATGTATTCTTGTAGTAGGAACAGGACTGACTTGGAAGTATGTATCCAAATTGTTTATGTCAACCCATGAATCATCAGTTTCAGCATCACTAAATCTGTCAATTTCTTCCAAATTAGGTATATTTGGATCATCAGCACATCTATAGACTATATTCTCATCAACAGCACTTTAGCATCAGTCATTTTATGAAATTTAGCAAGATGATCTTCTGGTAAAGCCATAAGCAAGGTGGTCCTTGCTTTTCTTTCTCTTTCTCTTGCCAAAATTTCTTCAGCAGATTTAGGAGGCAGAATCTTGATTTGACCTTGTGTATCTGTGGAGATTGATACAGGACCATTTCCATTTTGTATGACCTCACATACAGGATAGTCTGTATGAGCCAAGTAATGTTCCATTTTCATGGCCCATATATCATATTCACCTTTCTTGAGAATAGGAAGTTTGATTGTTGAAACAGTGTGAGGAGTTTGTTATGTTGGTGTTTGTGATGGTGGTGGTGGTGGTGGAGGTGGAGCATCAGCATCTGATCCAGACATGATTAGTTTTTAAAGAGTAAGGGTTTACTAAACAGATGTGATCTGGTTCTTCTTATTCAGAGTTTCTCTTCAGGCTCTGATACCACTTGTGGATCCCTTTGAATATGGATCTTACTACCTTGTTAAGGGTTGTAGTTAATATGAATAGATCTACACAAACTACAGGAGAAACAATGATTAAGAACACTATAAGTTATGCGGAATCTAACTTATAATGCAAAGAAGAACAATGAATATTGATAACTTAAGCTTTTATATTGATTGCTAACTATGAGATTGACAATAAACTCATATCTCAAACTATGTCGTGAGAGTTCCTTTTATACACAAAGGAAAACCCTAATCCTGGCTTACAAAATGCGTAAACGATAATGCATATCTTTTCCTATAATATCTCATGCATATCTCTTAAACGGTACTAACTATCTGAGCAGTCTTTAACATTTTGTATTGTCACTACTAACTATTACTAGTGGTACTAAGTATATAACTAACGGTACTAAGTTAGGAATGTATAATTCCCAACACACTTCAAAGGGCAAGACTTAGGAGTATTTTAGTATAAATAGGGACCTTGTAAGCCCATATGAGGCATCTAGCTTAGTCTTTTCAGCTTAAAGTAGTTTAGCTTATGTCTTTCAAATCTTGTAATGTTTTTTTAAATTAATGAAAATCTAAGTTTTTAAGTCTCAAATTTCTGGTTTTAAGTTTTTATTTGTTTTGTGTTTTCAAAAGTGTTTGATAAGTTCTCATAAGCTTTTTGATATCAAATATAAGCTGTTACTTAAGCTTTACAAGCTTTTTCATAGTTTGTAAAGTTTTAAGCTCTTTTCACTTAAAATCATTCAAATTATCAAAATATCACTTGGAGCATGGTAAATCTTGGATGGCCATGGGTTAGTGCTTATGTGGATAAGCTATAGGTTGGTTATAAGCTGAATTTGGTGCTAATTCTCTTTCAAAAGCTAAGGACCATTGTAAGAATCATAATTCTCATTTTTAGTGTAAACTGCTTATTTCTGCTTATTGCTTGTTTGTATCTGCTTATATCAGCTTATTATAGATGTTTAGTGCTTAAAATAATTAGGTTATAGTTTAAAAATCAATAGTGCAAGTTTTTATAAATATCTGTCATTTTAGCTTAAAAAGTAGCATAATCTGTTCTTGCTTATTCTAGTGCTTATTTGTAGTTGAAATCTACTTAATATTGATAATATAGCTTATTGAACATATGGTCTTTACAAGTTATAGCTTAAATTAGTCTTAATCAAGTTTAAATGTTAAAATCAGATTTTAAAGGAGTGTTTGGTTTAGTCAATTTCATGGGTGAAAATGGGTCAAAATGAGTTTTGACACTTGAATCATTTTAGCTTAGCTTATACTAGTCCTAAAAATTAGTTTTCAAAAGTTGTTAAGAGTTAAAACTCAAAATCAAAGTTTTTAAAACTTAAAGAGTGAATCTGTGGTGTTCTTGGTATTTCAATCAGTTCATAGGTGTAGATCTTTGCTTGTTGAGTTTTTATGGTGTTTTTGTGTTTATTGAAGTGTTAAAACAAGTTAGAACCAAGTCTCTTCAATTCTGCAAGTGTTGATTGTGTTTTGCAAAAATCTGTCAGAATTTGTTAAGTCTTTTCAGTCAAAACAGCTTTTTCATTAGCTTATTGTGGCTTATCCTGAATTTCAAAATGCTTTCTGAAAGTTGTAATGTGTTCTTTGAGGGTCAATCTTGATCTGTTTTGAGGTCTTATAGTCATAAGGATCTGTTTGTTGGCTTATTTTTAAGCTTAAAAGTAGGGTTTTAAAAAGTTTGAAAATTTTCTAAGTTTTGTTGTCTGTGTGAATCAGCTTATTCTCATTGCTTTTTCATGGCTTAAATGAATTTCAAAATGCTTTTTCTTTGTGGATTATTGTAGCTTATTGCATAAGCTTTTTGGTGATATAGGCCACTAAGCCATAAGGATCTGTTTTCTAGCTTAAAAATAAGCTAGAAAAGTCCCTTTTTGGCTGTTTGGTCAAAAATTTTGGCCAAAAGCTTATTTGCTTTTCTGAGCTTATTGGCTTATTGGATTTGCCTTATTTAAGTTTAATCCTGCTTACTAGATTAGTTTTAAGCCCTTTTAGCTTATTTATCTTAGGTTAGAGCTTATTTAGAATTTTTTTAGTTTAAAAACCTTTAAGTGATTCTGTCCTTTTAAGCTTAGTTTAGCCCATCTTGTTAGCTTATTTTGGATTCTTAGTGCTTATTAGAGTTAGGTTTAAGATTGTTTCTGCTTATTTGCTTTTTTCTTTTTGCTTATAGTGTTTAAAATGCTTAACAGTTAGCCTTTTAGTTTTTTTTAGCTTTTAAGTAATCTATTCTCTTTTAAGTGCTTATTTCCAGCTTATTTTAGGTTTTCATAAAAAGTACTTTTACAAAAATTGCTTATTTTTAGGTCCTTAAGATTTTTCATAAAAAAATTTTGCAAATAAAAAATATGTTGGGAGTTGAGGGAAATCAGGGGTGAGCAAGGCTCGAACCCCTGACCTCAACCTCACCTCAACCAACATATTTAACACACCACACACAACCAACAGCGCCCTTG
Organism: Tanacetum coccineum; assembly: GCA_026074375.1. Taxonomy (NCBI): domain Eukaryota; kingdom Viridiplantae; phylum Streptophyta; class Magnoliopsida; order Asterales; family Asteraceae; genus Tanacetum; species Tanacetum coccineum. The sequence goes on along the minus strand of BQNB010042913.1, from coordinate 5,590 downwards.
GGTCTTTTCCGTTATGACTTGCACCTATTATTCTTTTGTTGTAACCTCTTTTTGGCCTTTTAAGCTAACAACCGTTTTACCTTATTAACAGCTTATTTGGATAACCTGTTTCAACCCTTTTATTTTTCTTAGATTTAGCACTGTCCAAGCTACTTTTTGTAATTTTTTTAGAATTTTTATAAATAGTTTAGTATTTTTAATATTTAATTTAGATAAAAATAGTTTTTAATTCATAATAAATTAAATAAAAGTCAAAAAAATATAATTCTTTTTTTTAATTTTCTTTTATCATTTAGGATTGTTAAAAATTAAATTTGCTTTCGTAGGGTTAAATTTGTAGAATTTGGTTTTTTAAAAGAACGAGATTTGGTCCCGTTATCGTTTTTCTTCGTTTTTAGGATTTTAGCTTTAATAGCTTTCGTTTTTAGTGTGCCTTACTTATTTTTCCCATAGAATTAGAAAACCCAATCAAAATCTTGTTATATTCAAACATCAAATATCAAACCGACTCTCGACTCTCAAATTTGCACTCCTCGTTGGGAAAAACGACCCGGGAATATCATATACTACTCGGATTTCATTGATTTTCTTTCTTTAAACCTTTTCAAGGGTCACTTGATTTGGTTTGGTTAATATAAGTAGTATTATTATTTATATATACCTAAAGTTTGAAATCAAATATTAATAGACTGTAAGCATAACACGGTGTTGGACCGATAAAATGCGTAAAGCCAAATTTAGAACTACAACAAATTTACAACTTCAAATATAGAATCAATACCAAACATCCTTTTGCAGCTTAGAAGCCTATCAACATAGTCACACAACCGTCATTATCATCACACGCCATGGATAGCGGCAACGAAAGGATCGGCGACATCGAAGAACGCGGCGTGAACCTTTTTTAATATTAAAATACACGTCTGCTAGCCTATCGCCATCATCGCACACCCATCACTAATGTCGCACAACATGGATAGCAGCAACGAAAGGATCGGCGGCATCAAAGAGTGTGACGAAGGATCTTTTTTTATATTATATAACTTATTAAAGGGGCAGTCCCGCTATTGAAATACACGGCCCCCATCACACTTTTAATATTAAAAAAACCACAATTGGGGTATACGTGTCTTGGTACGACACATACCACTTAAGCCAAGTATCAGTAAAAGGCATACCAAGCATCAACAAAGTGCATTATAACCATCATGTAATTCTATATCAGGCTCAAACAAATAAAGAAACGAATAAAGATGATACACCCGCCATGGCTGCAACCGCAATAAGTCGCCACGCCAAGGTGTGAACCATCTTATCCTTACCGAACCCACTAAGAGTCATCATAGCCTCTTACAATCGATACCACCATCAGCCTCATCTCATAAGTACAGAATCCACTAATGAAATACAAGACTCCTCATAAGCCTTTTAATAGTAAAAAAACCTCACGAATCACTAATACTATGGATAGCGGCAACAAAAAAACACATTGAGTTAAACAGCTATGAGTGCTAGCAGTTGTAGCATCATGAGCAGTATTAACTACTCCATTTTAACTGTTGGTGCTATTTGAGGACACAAAGACTATGTTTTGTGTGTTTGTGCTTGAGCTTGATGTCCCTTTGACCTCTGGTTCATAGATCTTCAGATTGTTAAGTAATGATCATCCAAGCTTAAAGTATCTATCACAGGCTTATTTCTCCACTAATGGGTATTGTGTTCCATTCTAGTGACATATTATCTTAAGAACTTCTGAATCACAACTTCTTTGTAAGATAGTTTCATCACCATGAATCTCCAAAGTTTGGGGGGACTGATAAGCTTTTGAAGCATGTCAAAGGTTTGATCTAACACCTCTAAGCTAGATGTAGTAAAATTTTCAAACTACTGCTTTAGAAGATTTCTATATGTCTTTTTAGTAGCAGCATTTCCTCCAAACCTCTTCTTAACAGCCTGCAGTAATGACTTGGCATCTTTGATGGATTTAAACTTTAATTGGTGTTCATTAGGGATGCCCATCAACAAAGTGCTTCTTGCCTTCAATTCTAACCTCCTATGTGCCTTTTCTTCAGCAGTTGTAGGAGCAATTATAGTCTCAACACCTTTAACAAGTTTTGTTTTTGGGGCTGAGTTACCATTCTCTATGACCTCCCATAGAGAATAATCAATCATCTAGATGTACTGTTCCATCCTCATCCTCTAAAGCTCATACTCACTTGGTTTGAGAATAGGCACTTTTGATGCTGCCACAATATGTGCTGAGTCTTGATCCATATTTTCTTTAGCAAAGTTTCTCAAAGCAACAAGATTTGATACCACTAGTTGATCTTACTTGAATGGATATTTAATTCCTTAGCTTGTTTGAGGTTTAGTTATGCTAGATAAATCTAACCAAACTATAGTAGAAACTTTATTTGATAATACTAAAGATTATGTGTAATCTATAATAAGAATTATTCAATGAAACAATAATGCAAAACAATATAATTCAACAATAAAAGCTCCAATATTATTATTACAAATAATACAAATACTCTCCTAGTATTAGGGTTAAAAAACCTTGAAGCTATGAGAATTCTATGAATGACTCTTTTTGATTACATAGAACTCTATACCCTAAGACCTCCTTTTATACACCAAGGAGTCCTAACCGGCTTATAATATTTTCCTAAGTTATCATGATCTTCTAAATAAATAACTTATACGTATCTTTAAAAAAAATATCTCATACATATCACATAAGCAATCTTTATCTTTTCTCTAAGTAGTCTTTATCTTTGAGTAGTTGTAATCTTTCAGCAGTTGTAACTCTATCAGCAGTTGTAACTTTGTCAGCAGCATTAACTTTCTTCAAGCAGTAGTAACTTATACACCAGCAGCATTAACTGTGTACAAGCAGTAGTAACTACTTAGAATATTTTTCTTCATTCTTCACCAGCAGTACTAACTTTACTCTAGTAGTACTAACTTTACTCTAGCAGTTCTAACTTTACTCTAGCAGTCTTAACATATATTAGCAGTACTAAGTTACACTAGCAGTAGTAATATACTCTAGCAATAGTAACTAACAGTACTAACTACTTAGCATATTTTTCACTAAGATTACTGAACAACACTAAGTTTTGCTTAACAGCAGTAACTCTAACCTTAGCAGCAGTAACTTCAAGAACATCATGAAGTCTTTTAATCCCAACACCCATGAAGGTTGAAAGGTAACTTTTGTTGTTATAAAAATTCGTTGAAGATGTTATGCTTGTGAAATGTAGAGATGTTTTTGTTGTATGTTGTAGAAGAAGAATGGAGAAATATCATCAAAGTAAGAACCATCTTCCACATTAATCATGAAGTCCATATATTACAAGATCATGCTTTGGAAAAAATATTCCGATGAATGGTATTTGAAAAATATGATCAAATCAATATCTCGATGAAAAGGATGCGGAAATATGACTATAAAATTCAAAGAAGCATTGATCTCTTGTACTTAGGGTAAAACAACTTTTCCATGATAAAATAAAAAAAATGTCATTTTGTGTTTTCGAAAACAAATTCCGAAGAAACACATAACACCTAGATCACATAGATTACTAGATAACACTTATTTGAATCATTAAGCAATCAATTTTAAATGAGTAGCCTACGTTTAACGTTGGCATAATGTTAGCAATAGTAGGATTTCCATTCCTCACTATGAGTACTATTTTATAGTATCAATATTATTTAACTTAGGTTATATTTCAAAATGATAAAATAAAATGCAAACCAAATTTTTGGGTTTTACACTCACTGAACCCCATACGATCTCCAACAACTAGAAGACCCTGAAGACAAGAGACTGAAGAATAGGCGGGATAGTTTGAAACAGATAAGTCTAAGATCTTATCTGCCTGAAGTCAAACTATCCTAAAAAGGGTATGAAGATAAAGTCAGTGTCAGCACTGAACCTTGAAAGCAAATTTGTCCCATACTTAGAATAGAAATGTAATAGATACAAAGTTGTGCGAAGTGTACTAGCCTATCGGCTATGGGATTAGTGTTTACCACCCATGTGGGTGCGACCCTACCTAAGTAGTATAAATAGAACTCTTGTAAACGAGTAGGTGTTAAGTTTGTGCATTCAAAGACGTATCTTTCACAAACACACCTACTCCTCCAAATCTACTAAGTCCTTGAGATAACTCAGTTGGTTAGCATAGTAGTTAACTTTGCATAACACTTTATGTTTATGCAAAGTTATTAGTGAGTAGATCACACACACACATTGCCATTTAATTCCCCATTGTAGTTTCGCATATAATATGGTATAATTCTTCATAAAAGAGTTAAACGTTGAAAAGTATTTTGTGTCTCGTATACAATATGGTATAATTCTTATTTACTTATACAAAATCTTTTCTTGTATTTTACTTTACTTAAGCCAGTGGCCACGCCAACCTCTTGAAAAGGGAGGGCTTTACCTGGTTTGAGTGTGTGTGGTGGTGGGTTCAAACCCTGTGGATTATTCGGCCAATGTGTTGGAAACCAAGGTTACCAAAAAAAATTAAAAAATACTTTAATTAAGCCATGAGTTAGTTAAATAATAACTTTGTAGTTATTCTTCACTAACTAAGAGGGAACAACAAGTGGTAACAGAGCAGAAGGTTTATAAAACTTTTTAACATTTAAATCAGCTCAAAGTTTTTAAAACCTAGATCCTAATATGGCTGCAGTAAATAATGTACCCGAGCTAGTTGATAAAAAAGGAGGTAGCTATGCTACTATTGCTCCCAGACTAGAACCAAGAAAATTTAATAAGTGGAAAAAGCGTATGCTTTGCTACTTAGCGGGAATAGAACCCTACTACATACAATGTATTAATGATGGTCCATTTCAGCCAAAAACAGTTGATGGTGCAAAACAATCTGAGTTACACTGGACCCCAAATGAGAGGAGAGTGGTCGTTCAAGACCAACGCCTTAAAAGCATCATTATGTCATGTATACCAGATGACATAATGGAGTCAGTCATTAGCTGTCCTATAGCTAAAGCAACATGGACTGACTTGGGTCACAACTTTGAAGGTCCCTCAGATACCAAGGAAAACAGAATTATGGATCTGAAACTTGAGTATCAAACTTTCAAGGCTAAACCCACTGAAAGTCTCTCACAACTTATACCCGCTATAAGACCCTGCTCAATGAGCTTGCAAATGATGGTGTAAACCTCTTTAAACATGAAATCAACGTTGGTTTCGTGAATAGTCTCCTTGAGAAGTGGTTAACCTTCTCTCATGGACTGAGGAATGCCAATCATACTCAAACTCTTGACCTTGCAGATATCTATGGAAGGTTTGTCTATAAAGACAACCTCATTCAAAGAAGGTATTTTGACAGCAAAAAGGCTCTTATTACTACTCCCTCAAGCAATGCTATATCAACTGCCTTTTTCTCTAACAATGTTATACAAGATTTCTAAGAAAATTCTGACGATGAGGTTGATGAAAGTGATGAGTATCTTAGAGACTTAAACATTGAGTTTCATGAAAGAGCCCTTTTGGCAAATTCAAAACATTTTATAAGAAGAAGAAATCATTTTTCTAGTCAAAAAGCAA
>BQNB010042912.1:14210-35068 GCA_026074375.1 Tanacetum coccineum | reverse complement strand
GTACGAAGCCCTCAACATCCATGAAAAAATTCGTTGGGAACGTTAAGAGTTTTTAGGGTTTGAGGGAGGCAAACAAAGCAAGAAGAAGAGAAAATATAAATCTTTACAGAAACTAAAAAACATAGCATGTAACTGTCCTCTTTACAAATCCTATTTATAAGAAAAAAGAACGAGTCCATGGGCTACACTTGGCAAGGGCCCATTGGTCCAGTTCATTCATTTATAACGCGTGAACCTCATATTGGAAAGACGCATGTGATGCTGATGTCAACACAGACGTCAACCACAGTCACATGGTTGAGTCAAATCACATAGAGCAATGAATCCGTGGATGACGCCGCTTGAATAAAGGCATGAGTAAAACATCAACTCCTCAGGACAGGGAATCATTCCATATCCATGATTTTTTAGTATTTTCCAAGCAAAGCATTAACTTCCACCTCTTCCCAGTACATGTCAAACACTCTAACCAAAAGATTTGACATCCGCTAGTCATCATTACAAGGCAGACATAACGTAAGCCTGGAAGGATAGGCCTGAGAGTATGAACCATGGTTGCCAGGCACGGATTGGGGGGACTTACTTACATAGTCCAACATCATATCACTTGAGCATGATCTAATACTAGACTGGGGGGACTTGGCCCAAGCCCATTAATAACACTCTCGGATCAAGCCCAAAACAAAGGCTCATCAGCTAATCACTTGTTGACGCCTCACCTACAAACCCAAGCCACACCTGGCTGATAATTTATCCTCTACGCATGACTACTCATGTAGGGGACCGCTGTCCCCCCAATGTCACTAGCGGTTATGGATGTACCATCCGACACCTGAATAGAGAGGCACACAACCAGCATTCATTTGTACGAGCCAAGGAGAATGGTTTTACCTGTCCTCCTTGTCTGCTCTTGGATGATCAACACGTGGCCTCGCAACTGTCGTTGATCACTCTTCATATGGTTTATCTATAAACCCTAATTCTCCCCTGTTATAAATAGAAAGCATTCACAACTTCCTTAAGTAAGTTCTTTTACTTGGAATCAAACCATTACACACAGTAACACCCCTACATCACAAGGAAACCAAGCAACACAACCATCCTAATCCTCTCTTAATACGTCTTACATATCTTACGTAAACAATTTAACAAACAACTGCAATATATATAGTGCAAGAATTAAAACTACTAACTAGTTAGTGCATGATAAATAATGACGCAATGATGATACTTATATGGGATTAGATTCACAGGTAAAGAAGGTGCACCTAAGACAAAAAATGAAGCAAATGTTCTTTTTCCAAACATTAAAATCTGAGTATCGCGATTACAAGTCATAATAATTTATTATATAATTTATTCGAAAAACAAAAAATCCTGCACCCTTTAGTTGTACACTGAAGCTATTGTATATTGCAACTGCCTTATGTCAGTAAAATAACCAAAATGTAAAATATGCTTAATGACTTTATAATAAGCTATTGTATAAGGGGTCGTCTTACCCTTCTTAAATCGGTTCTTGGCTCCACTCCTATCTACAACATGTCGATTTTCAAGGTTCCCAAATCTGTTCTTAATTATATGGAGAGTCTGCGTAGGAATTTTTTTAATGGCATTCAAGAAGGTGATAGAAAGATTGCTTGGGTCAAATGGTCTAAGGTGCTTGCTTCTAAGAAATTCGGAGGGTTGGGAGTTTCTAGTTTCTTCGCTCTTAATCGGGCTCTTCTTTTCAAGTGGGTATGGCGCTACCTTTCTCATGATAACTCCTTATGGTCCCGAATTATATCAGCTTTACATGGCTTGAATGGTCATGTTCTTTCTGCTGCTTTCAATTCGACATGGAGCTCCATCATAACAGAAGTTAACTCCCTTAAAGTCAAAGGTGTCGATCTCATTTCTCATTGTAAGATTCGTGTGGGAAAAGGTACAGGTACAAGCTTTTGGAAAGATCTTTGGATTGGCGATAATCTTCTCAAGCTTTCTTTTCCTCGTTTGTTTGCTCTTAAAGAGAATAAAGACATATCGGTTGCTGATAAGATGAATACGTCTATCTCATTTTCTTTTCGTCGTCATGTCCGAGGAGGGTAGAGTCACAACAACTTGATCAACTTTCGTTATTACTTGATATGGTTATTTTATCTAATATGGATGACAGATGGTTTTGGGACTTAAATGGCGATGGTGTTTTTCAAGTCAAGGATGTTCGATCTATGTTAGATGAGGCTTTTCTCCCTAAAATGGAAGTTCTTACTCGATGGATTAAACATATTCCGATTAAGGTAAACGTTTTTGCTTGAAAACTTTATCTCGATCGTTTACCTACTAGATCGAATTTGTCTCGTGGGAATGTCTCGCTTCCGTCTTTGGCTTGTCCTCTTTGTGATCATGTGCTCGAGGATTCGTCCCATTTATTCTTCGGTTGCTCTGTGGCGAAAGATATTCAGAAGTTAATTTGTAGATGGTGGAATTTGGATGTTCATCCTTATGAGTCGTACGAAGATTGGCTCTCTTGGTTCAATTCTATCCGTTTAGGTTCTAAGACGAAAGAGGTGTTGGAAGGCGTGTTTTACGTTTCTTGGTGGAGCCTTTGGAACTTCAGGAACCAATTCCTTTTTGCGTCTCCTATTCCCCGAAAGGATGCTATTTTCGACAATATTGTTTTACGCTCTTTTTATTGGTGTGTAGCTAGATGTAATAGAACTTTGAATTGGGTTAGTTGGCTTCAACACCCTTTTTTGATTCCTTTGTAATTTTCTAGCTTCTTGCTAGTGGTTCTAATAAAGTCGCCGTTCAAAAAAAATTTATATAATTTTGTGTTTATGATATATAATAATTTGTAAATTTATATAATATTAGAAAGACTATTAAGAAAATGATATTATAGTAGGATCTTACGATCTCGATCCTACCTTACGATCTCGATCTTGCAAAGACGAAAACGATCCTGGGTAGGATTCCGATCTTGACAACCTTGGTTTAAACAATTAGTGGACACCGACATACAATTTAACCGATTGCATTTATAGAAAGCTAAGCAATGTTAAAGACAAAATTTTATTTGAGCATTTAAGATAACAAATAACATTATACCGAGAAAATTCACGAGTGTCTCACGACCCTTTGGTCTCGTCCTAGTTAAAGATTAAATGAGACTACATTCAAGATTAATACGAAAGAACCACAATAATACAATATGGAAAATTGATTGAGGTTTCTTTTCTTTTTGGGTTGAGTAATCGGGGTTTTACACTGAGTCATGCTGTTTTGAAAGTCGTCTCGTGTAAAGTGACAAAACACGAGAAAACATGCATTGAAAACCAACATGTGTTTATTCCTTTCGCGTTTGATACATTTGGTTTCCTCAGTCACACCTGAAGCGGTGGAGCTACTCAACAGAGTCTAACGGGTTATGAATAATAATGTTATGACATCCAGATCCACAAATATGGTTTTCCAAAGAATTAGCTTTGTAATTCTAAAGTGCTAGCGGCTCAGCTTGTTTCTCGTTTGTCTTCCATCACCGTGTAAATAATACTCCATCCGTTTCATAATTATTGTCCACTGTTGACTTTTCTGGTCTTTATTTTGAAACCTTGATCTTTTTTTTTTGAACGACAACTTTATTAAAAAAAACTAGCAAGGAGCTAGAAAGACATTACAAAGAAATAAGATAGGGTTTTTTTAACCAATACTCCCAAGAAAAATCCCTATTACATCTACTAGAACACCATAAAAAGGACCAAGAAACAATGTCATCAAAAATCGTCGAACGATTTGAAACCTTGATCTTAATTATTATTTTTTGTGTTATATAAAATTTGATGTAAAATACATGAATAGATTGCGTTTTAAATGTATTTTCGTTGGTATAATTTTTATTCAGTATTGTATAACAAAAATAAAAATATTTTTAGGCTTAAAGTTAAAAAATAAAAAATTTAAAGATCAATACTGCACAATAATTATGAGACAGATGTAATAATAAATAGTAATAAAAATATTTGAATTAAAAAAAATTGACCAATTAAATAGATAAAAAATTTAGATGACATTATGATAAGAATTTTAATGTGGGGGATGCAACTACGTTCTAATAAACTCTATTTTATTTTATAAAGTTTTTATAAAAAATATAATTCTTTTTTTATAAAAATTAATAAGTGTGGGTCCCAGATGGAGGCGCGTTACTGTGTCGGTGATGCCTTTACTTCATTTGTGAGCTTTGCCAACGTGTCAAACTCCAAAAAGCCTATCCATTATTTACATGGCGCATGTTATTTGTACCCCTTAAAAAGCCGTTTGTACCCTCTGGGTTTTTTGTTTTTTTTTGCTTTTAATTTCGTTTATATTATATAAAACAATGAAACGCAGAATGCGGAACAAAAATTATAAAGTTTAACAACTCAAAAGTATTAAACTGTCAAAAAGTACGGAGCAGAAACTGATAAAAAATTGTGTCGCACTGTAAATTGGGGGAAAAAAACATATTTTGTACTTTTTTCGTACTATTTAGTGGGGCGGGGGTACCAATAGTAGCACCCTTATTACATACTACTCCTATTTGTTTTAAAAAACATTAATTGTATTCATAAATAAATATTATGATTAGTTAATCAAGTCATTAAGGTCTCTTTTGATTCTAGAGTCGTAATCAAATCTTTAAAGCAAACAAAGACTTTAAGGTTAATAGCACACACACGGTATCGTAGCTGGTGGGATTCGACCGAGAAACCGGATCGAACTGGACCGAACATATTTCGGTTCGATCATCGGACCTTAGTCCATCCTTTTTTCTCATATTATGTATTTGGTCCGGTCCGGTTTGGTTTTACGCAAAACCGGCCATTATACTTTGTTGGACCAGACCGGGCCGACGACCAAACCAGACCGGACAGACCCGGACATGAACCGACCATTTCAGTCCGTTCCTCGATATGATGTTTTAGACCAAACCGGTTTTTAGTCCACTTCGATTTTAATCGATCCGAGCCGATTTTCGCACCAAGTAGTTATTAAAGCCCATATAACAATTGCGTCCACTGTGTTTAATGCAAGCATTACACTGTCAACAAAGTGATGCGATCACATCAGTGTGCATCCTGGAACAGCCTCGCATCAGAGATCAAGTTGCGTTTTAGCCATTGCATCACTCTGGTGCGCGCAATCTTAAACCAAGTGCACGCCCTTATATAGTCCGACTATCAATCCAGCTATTTGCTTCCTCTTAAAGCCATCAAATATTTACAAATGTGCTACCAGAGATCCCCAAATATTCTGGGATCTCATTTTCAACCAAACAAACACATATCAAAATACATTAATCAACCTATACATAGTTTTAACATAAAGAGTGATACACTACACGGGATCCTAATCTAGAAGAGTTCTACATCAGCATATATACATAGTTATGAGTAGGGCTGTAAACGAACTGAACGTTCAGCGAACCGTTCGTTAATCGTTCGCCGAGAAATTCGTTTATGTTCGTTTATTTAATAAATGAACGAACACAAACAAGAATTTTGGTCCGTTTAGTTAAATAAACGAACGTCAACAAACGCTTCGTTCGTTTATTTACGTTCGTGAACGTCCGATTATGTTCGTTTATTTTGTTCGTTTACGTTCGATTAACATCCCAAATATTAAAGGAAATAATAATTTAATATATCAAGTATTTAAGGTCCCTAAAATAATATATTAATATAGTACTAACTATTTATATAAAACATTAAAGTTGAAATTGAACAAAAAAAAGTTGAAATTGATAAGTTGAAAGTGACAAGATGAAACTGGTCTTCTAATAAGCGGGAATTTTGGCGCCAATAATAGTCGCAGTACAAGTAAATAACTTTTTTTATGCTAGATATTTTATTTACACTTGACATTTAAAATAACAACTTTATTTACACGTTCGTATATGTCCGTTTTGGTTTATATATGATCGTTTACGATCATTTATGTCCGTTTATGCTCATTTATGTTCGATTTACGTTCGTTTAACTTATTAATGAACGAACATAAACGAACATGAACAAGTTCAAATTTAAATAAACGAACATGAACAACAATTTTGGTCCGATTATGCGTTCGCGTTCGTTTATTTGTTCGGCTAAAATTAAATAAACGAACATGAACATACCTCCGTTCGCGTTCGTCCGGTTCGTTTACAGCCCTAGTGAACGAACACAAACAAGAATTTGGTCCCCCCGTTAAGTTAAATAAACGACGTGAACAAACGCTTCTTTCGTTCGTTTTTTTATATAACCGATACGTGAACGTCCGATTATTAATGTCCGTTATGTTCCGTTTTATTTGACGTGTTCGTTTACGTTCGATTAACATCCCAAATATTAAAGGAAATAATAATTTAATATATCAAGTATTTAAGGTCCCTAAAATAATATATTAATATAGTACTAACTATTTATATAAAACATTAAAGTTGAAATTGAACAAAAAAAGTTGAAATTGATAAGTTAAAAGTGACAAGATGAAACTGGTCTTCTAATGAGCGAGAATTTTGCGGGGTGTAGCCAATAATCGTCCACAGTATAAGTAAATAACTTTTTTTATGCTATATATTTTATTTACGACTTGACATTTAAAAGAAATTAAACAACTTTATTTTACATGTTCGTATATGTTCCCGATTTGGGTTTATAAAATGATCGTTTTACGAATCATTATGTCCGATTTTAATAGAAAAAATATTTATATATGCCATATTATGTTCGATTTACGTTCGTTTAAACTTATTAATAACGAAACATAAACGAACATGAACAGGATTTTCAAATTTAAATAAAACGTACATGAACAAGAATTTATGGTCCATTATGCGTTCGCGTTCGTTTATTTTTTGTTCCGGGCTAAAATTAAATAGAACGAACCTGAACATACCTTCCGTTCGCGTTCGCCTGGTTCTTTACATACACCAGCCCTAATCATTTGTATACCAAATTGATCGATTAAAGAGGGTTTTTGGAGTCATAGGTCGTGAGTTCAATCCTAACTCCTGACTAAAAAATAAATAAAACAAACGCTTATTACCCAGGGCTTGATTCTTAAGGAAGGGTCATTTGACATTCAAAAGAGTACATAAGGTTAGAGTTTTCCCGCTAATTTAAACATTTAGAAAAGACATGTTACATGCCCATCTGATAAGCTAGTGTTAGAAGCACACAAGATGCATTTTTAAAGGAATGAGCATCATTGATTAACATCTTTTCATACCTTTTGCTTTTAGTTAATCATTTTGTATACCAAAATAATTTAAAGATATGGCTATAACAATATAAATGTTATGTCACTATACTTTTTAAAAGAAAATGATTAAGAGATTTAAAAAACCTGACTAATTATGTATTTAATAAACGTGATAGTAAGTTATTGGTTTGTGAAAAAGTGAACTTATCTACTATTTTCAATGGTAAGCTGACACATATGTTTAGGATATAATTAGACATACTTCCAATTAGACATCCTAATCAATGCTCTTTTTCTAAAAAGACGTAAAACTGAAAAAACCATATAAATTTGTTAAATTATTTTATTATTTAAAAGCAATTAAAGGAGATAAAACGAAAAAGAAAAGCAAAAAACTATCAAAAAGATTAAAATGGCCAAGTTGTCTAGGGATCAAAAGTCAATAGAATCCATGATCCCATGTTTAATTTAAGTTATTTTTTTTCTTCTTCTTATGATTTGTTACTTTATTAGTAGTGATAGAATAATAATTATTAGATACATTATTTTAGGTCAAGTTGCAGGAATACGACATATATGTACACATTGGATTGATATCCAACCATGTTTAATCACTCATGTTGTGATGTTGATACATTATAAGAGAGAACAAATTAGTGAACTCTTAATGTTAATTATTGAACTTGTTTTCCACATTTTTTTGTGTCCGTTTAATGGTTTAGTGAACGAATATAAATGAACATGAACACGGCTACGTCCGTATTGGTTCGATTCATTTACTGCCTTACTTGAATGATTTATTTTATATTATATAAATGTAAATTAATGAGATCACACATGTTACATACTATCATACCAAAAAATCAAGTTTCAAGTGGAAGCTATAAAAATTGTATTATGAGATCCCGAGTAGACCAAGTCTTAGAAATGTAAAATGCATGATTAGAAGCAAAAGTTTGACTTGTGACAATGGTGTCTACGCGGGTTCATACTCATGTCAAATGGAACTTTATGTTTTCTAAAATTTAGTGCTTTGTTTATAGTATTTGTTAGATTAACATGGATATTTTTCACCCATCATAAAACACGACTTGACCTTGACACAACAATAAACGGATTATGGTTGTGGTTATATGGGTGGTCGACATGGGTCATGTTTGGTTGACATATTTAACGTGTCAAAATGTGTTTGAATTATGTTATAACGTTTCAATAGGAATTGTCACTCATAATTTTTGTCATCTATGTACAATTTTTATTTAACAAAAAATATGCGGTAATTTTCTTTAGAGGTACTTTTTATATGAAAGAAAAAGTCGAAAGAACAAAAAATCTTTTACCTAGTAAAGGAAAACGAAAAATGAAGACTTTCGTATTTTAAAAAAAAAGAATGTTTCCTTATTGGGTATGCTCCACTATAATTTTTTATTATTTTTGAATATATGTTTAATTAAAAAGCTTATATACTTCCAAAATTGGCAGTATTTTGATTGAGAAATCTGACGGAGAAAAAAAACACATAAAAATATATGTGTCAAATTTATAAAAACAAAAACTTAAAAAAAACAAATAACCCCTTAAACTTTTATATAACTTATAAAACAGTAAAAATAAAAATTTTATATATATATAAAAAAAACATAATGTACAAGCCCCGTGCTTGCACAGGGATTAAAACTAGTACATAAGAAAGAAGGAACAAAACAAAATTTTGAAACATTAAAAGGTGTCAAGACACCCCTTTAACATCTAGTTCGATAGGAGTTTTTAGCCTCTTATTGGCTCTTAATGAGCAAAAAAAACACTTTAAATCTTAACCGCCTTTTAATTACAGAGAAAAAATAAACACACTTCTTGATCCAAACCTCTTATTGCATGTGACTGAGTTAGATTAAGAGGCTTTTTTGAAATAAACAAACACACGCTTAATCATCGAAAGGTAAAATCGCGATAGGAACTTGAGTTGAGTCTAGCCGAGCCCTAAAAGATCAAACTCGACTCTACATATATTTTGAGGCGAGTGGCTCGAACTCGACCCAGTTTAAGAAAATTGTGGTCCTATTAATATCTCATTAAAGTGTAGGCACCAAGGCTATACGAAATGTCACAACTTACTCATAAGAGGAAAATTCTATGTCCATAGAAATAGTACATGAAACTTTATACACCAAATTAACATGAAATGTCAAACCTTTGACATTGAAATCTGAGTACAAACTTAGAAGCTACGTATTTAATAGCGAGAGGCTAAAGATTACAAATGAGTTGGCGGAAGGCGTTTTCCATGTTCTACGCGGCCTCACCGGGTTAATCCCGAGACCGTTTTTGGCCCTTCTCAGGCCACCCCTAAATATAAACACCTAACGAGGCAAAAGAGTTGTCTAGATTGTAGTTTTATGCACTTTCCCAGTTCCCTAACGTTTACCATCAAATATTTTCAATTTCATTAATGTATTCTACACCGACACACAGTTATAAAATCACATTCGATAGCCGGTAAAAAGAACCTAATTCTAATAAACGAATATAAATGCAATCACAAATAAGAAGAGGTAGCAACATTATATGATAAAGCTCGATAGTAATTTATAAAAATGAGTGAACTTTAGAAACCTGAATGCAGTGCTTACAGTAGCTGCTTCTACAAACCTACACGGCTACACAAACTATCTGATTCTTTTAATTTTTCTTTTGCAATTTTAGCAGACTAAAAGACATCAAGCTCTTTGACTACAGGTTATATTTCACATTCCATTTACCATTAGCATCAGCAGTAAACGTCCAGTTGTTTTCCCTGACCTGTACATACGGAATCTGCAATAAAATGCAGACATGAGTTCTGTTTTAACCCGTTTACCATAAAAAATCATATTCTATACATCCATAACAGCTAACTCATCCCCGTGATTAAAAATAGACCTTTTTGACCCCATTTTTTTAACCCGCTTACCAGACAAACCAACCGACCCATCCAATTTGCCACTTTTGATAAGAATTTCAACCGATTTCTAGAGTGGAACATAGTAACATCATTGAAACATACCTTGTCAACGATTTCGTAGCCAACCTTAAGCCTAATGTCTTGGTCTTTCTGAAAATCAAGAATGTTCCAAACCAATTCAGCCGCTCCACTTGGTGTTGGCTGTTGCAATACAAGCACACATAAGAGAACCACAGGTCAACACACTTCGTATATTAAATAAACTACTCTGAGTGAACATGACCCTACACAGCATAATCGAACACCAACCTGTTTAAATTCTTTGTCAAGATCACAGCGTCCCTTAACAACGAAGTTGACAAAACGATCAGGCGTCAGTGGGAATGCCTTCTTCCCACGCACGGTATAATGAAGCTTGTCACGTCTATCATACTGTAATCCCGCTCCAATCTTTGCTGAAAGCTATATAGTGCAGAAATATGTCAGTTTCAAAAAGAGATAAAAAGAGTAGACACATTGCAATTATTACGGGAAAGAAAAAGGATTATCATACTTCAGGAGGAAAGTATCTCAGAAGTGCAGTGAAGAATGTTGGTGCCCCAATCCTTGTGTCGAGTTCTCCATTCAGCTGCCAGTATCAAGCAGGTGTATGAAGTAATTAGTCAGTGTATTATAAGTCATTAACTACTGTCAAAGTTTGAGCTGAAACTCGTATATAATAACGACCCTGATAAATGCAGGTATTTTTGGACTTCAATAAAAGAGTTTCAACTTTCATGAGATGTATTTGTATAACTAATTAACTGAAACGACATGATAACAGAGTAAACATATCAATACCACATAATGTTTTTGATTTCCCTAAGCCTAAGCAAACAAGATATAAGAATCACGTTGTAGTTCTAGTTTCAGCTCAGAAGAACGTTATCATGACCCAGTCTACCTCTTTGACTACGTTTCTAATATTAGCTAATTTTCTTAAATCCCTTGATACCGATAACATGTCCTTTTTCTATTTTTTTTAATTAAATATTTTATTTTAATCATGGCCCTCCATAATTATTAGATGGATGGCCTCAGACTGTCTCACAGTACCAAGAAAATGAAGTAACCACTATAACCTCAGATCACATACGTTGCACACTATCATGCCAATAAAAACAAGTTTCAAGGGCAATAACTCTGACAAGTCTTCTAGCCCAACAAAGCACCGACTAGAATGGGCACGAGCCGAAACTGAGACATGTGACCTTTTATCTGCAAAATCTTTCTAGTAGCCTCATAAGTTTTTCGAAAGTAAATACCAACTGAGCCAAACCCTTTGATTCCTAAACTGTTTATATTACTTTCTACAGATATAATTAGAGTTATGATAATATAGGCCTAACAATGAGATCTAACAATAGGCCTACACTATCATTTTCCACCAATCAACAATTCAAATTAACCAATCACATCTTTATGTCTAATTTTAAATGTAAGTTTTAGACATACACATCATTTTTCTATAAATTAATATGATCACACATGTTACATACTATCATTGCAATAAAAACAAGTTTCAAGTGGAAGCTATAAAAATTGTATTATGAGATCCTAAGTAGACCAAGTCTCAGAAACTTATAATGCATGATTAGAAGCAAAAGTTTGACTTGTGACAATGGTGTCTACGCGGGTTCATACTCATGTCAAATGGAACTTTATGTTTTCTAAAATTTAGTGCTTTCTTTATAGTATTTGCCAACTCACTTGTCGACTCTTATAGATCGATTGACTTGCAAATATGGTTGATAACAAGTCGACTAAAACTACACTTATCAAGAGGTTCTGAATATAAATATGTGGCTGAAATGTTTCAGTATTATCTTAATGTAAATAAGAGGCTGAGAAATCAGAATTTAACTTATATAAAGTGTTTGATTTTGTAAAAATTGTTAAAATTTGTTAGATTAGCATGGATATTTTTCACCCATCATAAAACACGACTTGACCTACGACAACAAACCAATGACATTATACGGATTATGTGTTGTGGGTTATATGGGTGGACGAATGTCATGTTTGTTGACATATCAACGTGTCAAAATGTGTTTGAATTATGTTATAACGTTTCAATAAGAATTGTCTATCATCTACGTACAATTTTTATTTAACAAAAAATATGCGATAATTTTCTTTAGAGGTACTTTTTATATGAAAGAAAAACTCGAAAGAACAAAAAATACATAAGAAAGAAGGAACAAAACAAAATTATGAAACATTAAAAGGTGTCAATACACCCCTTTAACATCTAGTTCGATAGGAGTTTTTAGCCTCTTATTGGCTCTTATTGCATCTGACTGAGTTAGATTAAGAGGCTTTTTTGAAATAAACAAACACACGCTTAATCATAGAAAGGTAAAATCTCGATAGAAACTCGAGTTGAGTTGAGCCGAGCCCTAAAAGCTCAAACTCAACTCTACATATATTTTGAGGTAAGTGGCTCGAACTCGACTCGATTTAAGAAAATTGTGGTCCTATCAATATCTCATTAAAGTGTAGTTACCAGGGCTATACGAAATGTCACAATTTACTCATAAGAGGAAAATTCTAGACGAAAAAAAATAGTAACATTAAACTTTATACACCTATTAGTGGAACACCAATTAACTTGAAATGTCACAAATACTTGCAAGATAAAAACAATGTTCGCAGAATAAATTAACATGACAAGTCACACCTTTCAAATTGAATCCGAGTACAAAAAAGCTAACGAGTAGTATTAAACTAGAGATAGGCTAAGGATTACAAATGGTAGACGGATGAGGATTACCATGTTTACGGGTTACCCAAGATGGACCTTTATTGACTTAGATGTACTTGCCTCAACCAGGTTAAACCCTGCACCTAACGAGGCTAAAAGAAGCACGAAAACCATACTAAAAACGTTCCTCACGGACACAAGCAACCCCAAAACAAACCAAACTCCCGACTCCACCTTGAACAACCGACCAAACTAACGTAAACTAACACAACACTTTAACAAAACACAAAGCATATTGAGAGTGCGTAACACCTCTTTAACACTTTTACAAAACCAAACATGGCAAATTCAACCAAGAACACAACCAAAACCAATAAAATAAGTTTTTCAAGAAAAACAGTTGAATCAAATAAAGCCAAGGTTTTAAAACCGAAACCAGACATTGAACCTGCTTTTTCCTGGTTACCGGATTTTTTTCGGTTGAACCCCTCACTGAAAGATCAATGCACATTCTCTAATTCTGATACATGAATATATATGGAATCGCAGATAAGAAAATGTAGCAACATTGTATATTATAAAACACGATAGTAATTTATAAAAATGAGTGAACTTGAGAAAACCTGAACGCAGTGCTTACAGTAGCTGCTTCTACAAACCTACATGGCTACACAAACTATCTGATTCTTCTGATTTCTCTTTTGAAATTTTAGCAGACTAATAAAAGACATATCAACCTTTGACTACAGTTTTATATTCACATTCCCTATACATAGCAACGCATAAACGACCAGTTTTTTACCCTGACCTGTACATACGGAATCTGCAATAAAAATGCAGACATGAGTTCTGTTTTAACCCGTTTACCATAAAAAATCATATTCTATACATCCATAACAGCTAACTCATCCCCGTGATTAAAAATAGACCTTTTTGTGACCCCAATTTTATTAACAATCCTCTTTACATGACAAACCAACCGACCCATCCAATTTGCCACTTTTGATGAGAATTTCAACCGATTTCTAGAGTGGAACATAGTAACATCATTGAAACATACCTTGTCAACGATTTCGTAGCCAACCTTAAGCCTAATGTCTTGGTCTTTCTGAAAATCAAGAATGTTCCAAACCAATTCAGCTGCTCCACTTGGTGTTGGCTGTTGCAATACAAGCACACATAAGAGAACCACGAGTCAACACACTTCATATATCACCAGATACTTCATTTAAAATGTAAATAAACTACTCTGAGTGAACATGACCCTACACAGCATAATCGAAAAGAACCCAACCTGTTTAAATCTTTGTCAGATCACAGCGTCCCTTAATCCACAAGTTTGACAAAACGATCAGGGTGTCAGTGGGAAAGCCTTCATCCCACGCAACGGTATAAAGAAGCTTTGTCACGTCTACCATACGTAAACCCCGCTCCAATCTGCTGAAGAAATATAGTGCATAAACATGTCAGATTACAAAAAGCGATAAAATGAGTAGACACATGCAATTATTACGGAAATAAAAAGATTATCATACACATCATGAGGAAAGACTCTCAGAAGTGCAGTGAAGAAGTTGTGCCCAATCCTTGTGTCGAGTGCATCCATTCAGCTATGCCAGTATCAAGCGAGGAGTAATGAAATAAATAGTCAGTGTATTATAAGTTCATTAACTACTGTCAAAAGTTTTGAGCTGAAACTACTCGTAATAAAAACTACCCAGAAAATGCATGTATTTTGGACTTCAATAAAAGAGTTTCAACTTTCATGAGATGTATTCGTATAACTAATTAACTGAAACGACATGATAACAGAGTAAACATATCAATACCACATAATGTTTTTGATTTCCCTAAGCCTAAGCAAACAAGATATAAGAATCACGTCGTAGTTCTAGTTTCAGCTCAGAAGAACGTTATCATGACCCAGTCTACCTCTTTGACTACGTTTCTAATATTAGCTAATTTTCTTAAATCCCTTGATACCGATAACATGTTCAATGAGAGCCGAACTAACCTTACCATGGTTATTACCAGATGTAAGACAAGCCGGAACAACTGGGCAAATGTGGCCCGGTCAGATGTTAGTACCCAACAATTGATCTAAACCTAAACAACTCTGCTTCTCATTAACTGTGGATCGAAGATGAACATACAAGGGGAAACGCTTAAACTAACGCAATTTTGACCAAGGTAACTAAAACTTAAAATCATGAATCAACTAGTCTAAAAGCCTTACATCCAAATGCAGGTAATCAGATAAACATAGACGTATATGCACCAAACTTGATACAACGTGGTGAAGAAATCAATCTGAACCTATTACAAACAGCAAGCATCATTTTGAGGCACACTCGAATCAAGAAAAACTACAGTATGCAGGACAATCAAACTTAATGATCAGCATAGATGTAAAACCAACATTAGCCCACTAAACCTATATATAACTGCAATGTTAAGACAGGTGCAGACAGCAGTCGTAGTCCACCACAAAATTATTCAGAAACAGACACGAATCAATAAACCACATAACGCAGCACAACCCAGACCCAATCCGATCAACAAAGACATGAACATACCAAACCTAAAAAATCACCATAATATACACAAAATTGGTAACAAATACAAACGTAATCCATAACGAACAACACAATAACAAACTTAAAAAATCAGCACCATTAAAAGCTAATCCAATCAACATATGATCCAAAATTAACACACTAAACCTAATAAATACTGTAACATGAACAAAAACGATGATGGAATCAATTGGAATCCATAACAAAATGCACATAATCATATTAAATCTGTGTATTTTAACATAATCAGCCGGACCGTGATGATCCATTGAATGAACCAAACCGGAAGCAAAACAATGGCATATCATATGGAAAAGAAGTCACATGTGGTTCAAAATGTGTACCGAAACCGAAATACTCATAAAAACGCCTAAATGAATGCAATTCCACAACTTGTCTGAACCAATTTGTGTTTACTAACTACAGCAGTTCATAATAGTAACCAAGTTGTGATTATAATGCTATGAATTCAAAGCTCAAGGCGATTGAATGAACCCATCTGAAATCAATTGGTAGTGTTACCAAAAAGCAGGCACAAAAGCTTGGAAATGCAATTCAACCCAACAAACACATCATCTTAGCAAATATGAAGTTGATAACTTAAACACAATAGTATCAAGTTAACCCAAAGAGTGGACAACCATACGGACGGATATTTTTTATCAGATTAAACACAAATAATGATGATAAAGCAAAAATTAGAACAAAATAACGTAATTTGATGATGAGCCCAAAAACATTAAGTACGAAAGCATTATCAACACTAGATCTGATACAACCACATGTAACGTGAAATAAACATCTCCAATTTTGTTTTGAAAATCCGCCTGCAACTCAACTAAAATATAATAAAGAACGAACAAATCCGATGAGTCAAACCCTCCTCTTTCCTCCTCCTCCCCCTCTCCAACTTGTTGTGCTTCTTTTTCGTTTTCCTTACTGCCTTCCTAGAAAGCTTCATTCGGTGCTTCTTGATGATTTTGTTCGTCAAATAGTCGAGGAAGAAGCTTCCGACGAAGGCAGTAACAAAAATGAAAAAGAAGCAAAACAGTCGGTTGAGGAGGAGGAAGAGGAGAGAGAAGGTTTGACTAATGGATTTTGTTCGTTCTTTTATTACAGTATACTTTAGTAGTTCAGTTCGAGCAGATTTTCAGAACATATGGTTAATGATTTTCAGAACATATAGTTCACGTTCTTTTATTTAGTTGTGTTAATGATTTTAAACCATAACGAGCAACACATAATAATCATTTTAAACGACACATACACACACTAAAAATGCAGCCGAATTAAGAAGACCTAATCCAACTGAATTAGCCATCCAAAATAACATTAACAAAATTTCATTTTCAAATAAAATACATCACTTAATCAAATTTAACACACTAAGCGTAATAATCATCCATCACAAACCAGTAACCAAAACTATCGATAAACAATAAATTATAGGGTTTAGGTGACAAAATAGCAACGAACTTTTTCCAAAGTCCCGTCTTGGTACGTGAACTATAAAAAGTATCATTAAATGCAACGAACATTCATAACATGTTTCGGTATGCACGTGTCACTATTTTTAACGTGACAACAAATACAAATGTGCATATTTTAAACGTGTCAATTTTATTGTCCATCTTTCCTTTTTAGTATGTCCCAAAATAATTGTCTCTACTAAAAGTAATAGTTGGATTTGTTTAAGTTTACCACATTACCCTTAGTCCAAATTGATATTTACAAAATAAAAGAGAACAATTAAAATCGAAGGGTAAAACTGTCTTTTTTTTGCTTTTGTAGAAAGCAAAGCAATAATTAATTCATTTTTCTTACAGTGAGTATTTTTGGGTAAGTGGACTCAGCACCCGAAATGTGTTAATTAGGGGTGACTCAGCACCCACTAGTCACCCTACTAGCTCCGCCCCTAGACAGAGGCGCAACCAACCAGGATTTTTAGTTAAGGTGGCTAAATGTAAAAAACTCGTAGAAAAGCGGCTTAAAATCTAAATAACTAATGAATGAAATGCGTTGATTAGGGGTGGATCAGCACCCACCAGTCACCCTACTAACTCCGCCCCTAGTTAAAAATAACTGCAATACATACAAAAGAGGTAATAGAAATAAATTAACGCTACTATACACCGTCGCCGCAGTATATATATACCTGAAGATTCGTGTCAGGGTCGATACGGAAGATTTGCTTAGCGTGGATTTTGAGGGCGGATGTATCGCCTAAGTACCTAACAGTTGGAGGTGCTTTTTTGTTTGTGTTCACTTTTAGTGTCGATGAGCTTCCGCTGTATCGAAGTGATGTCTCCATTTTTATCAGGTAAAACCCTAGATAGATGAAGAAGATACTTGACTTGGACTACTTAATGAGTTTTATCTTTTGTTATCTACTACTCCTTTTCAAATAAGCGAATAAGCTCACAGATACACTCGGGATATTATATGTACTCGGTATATTATAACGGCAAATAGTTATAGTAATATTTTAATAATGTTTTAAAAATCGGTTTTCTAGTTAAACCGGTTGAGCCTTCGGTTTACGGTTCAACCAGTTTAACTCAAAACCGGACACCCGACCGGTTCACAGTTCAACCGGCCGGGTTGACCCGGGTTTCAAAACACAAAACGTTACACAATACACTTAACCAAAATATAATTATAACTAGGGATGAGCATGGGTCAGGAACCGGTTGGAACTGGAACCAGAACCAGAACCGAATTTTGAGAAAACTGGGAACCGAGAACCGAACCAAATATAGTTTTCGGTTCCGGTTCTTCGGGCCTACCCGGATAGGAACCAATATTCTGAAAGAAAAAAAAACCTCATGCACCAATGAATTAAGCCAGTAAAAAACACAATTTTTTAAACATTCGCAACTATTTAGGTTAAAAGCAATAACATTAACAACTACTTCGTAAAACATATTTAGTCCACGTGGTTTGGAAAGTGCAGGCGGCCTTTATGTGGAGAAACTTTGAATCCGTTTTTGACCTTGATTAAACTAAAATGACTAAAATACCTTTATTTTTTCTTTCTCTAAATTTCATTCTTTAATTTCTAATTTTTCTTTTATTAAAATTCATCATCTCTATCTCTTATTTAAGGGTGAGCGGAAAAAACAAAAAAACCGAATAAATCAAAAACTGAAACCAAACCGAATTGGAAACAACTGAACCGAACTAATAACCGAACCGAATTTGCCAAAACCTAACCAAACTACTAATTCGGTTCTCGGGTTGGATATAAGTTTGGCAATGTTAACCGAAAATCGAACTGAAAACCGAATCTATATAAATATATATATTTTTTATATATTTATATATATAAAGACAATTAAAATTTTATCCTAATATATACAAACACTTTTTATGCTTGAAATATTTTTTTTTTTGCTAAATATCAATGTAATTTTTTATTATTTTTAAATAAATGATGAAATTCGGGTTATTCGGGTCAACCCGAAAACCGAACCGAATTCAAATTTGATTTTCGATTCGATTTTCAATTCGATTTTAAAATTGAACAAAAAATAAAAAATAACCGAACAACCCGATAACCGAACCGATCAACACCCGGCCCCTACTCTTATTCATGTTTCATTACCCAAAATCTCCTATAGTCTATAAAAAGCCCAATTGCAATGTCAGGAATAAAAAAGCCTATATATATTACTTAAAAAACTGAAACTTAACTTTGTAATTCGTCATCATCATTCATACCTTTTTTTTTTCATTAGTCCCTTTTAAGTTTCTTTAGATAGTTGATGATTGTGGGAGATGGAGACTCAAAAACGAAGTTCATCAGCAATGTATTCGATAACGGGGATGACTCGACCTCCAAAACTAAGGCTTATGTTCAAACCCGAGACACAGATCTCATGCATTCTAAATCCATCCGAAACCGAGTGTTTGGAATTCAGGGTTACTTCGTTGTATAGTGGTCTCTATTCCGTAAACCAAATTTAGGTGTTATCAAACCATCATCAACATGTCAAGTACAAATCACAAGACGAGCTCAACGTGTAATGCCTCCTCCTAACGAGATCGGCATGGAGAGGTTGATCATCCGAAGATTATGGGTTCATGACGCTATGTCCATCGATAAGGTCTCATCACTACGACAATCGCCCTTTTCCCTGCGACATGTCGGGGTTTTCCCCAGCGACTTGTCGTTGGGGAATACTCGCTGGGGAAGCTTCGTAAGGGATTCTTTCCCCAGCCATAATCCCCAGCGACGAGGTGGGTCCCACACATTTTTCAGTCAAGGAACAAGTGCCACGGTGGCACACTTTTCCCCAGCAGTGTCGCTGGGGAAATCGTTTAATTAAATTTTTTAAAAACGTTTTCCCCAGCGACATGTCGCTGGGGAAAAAGTTTTTAAAAATTTTAATATCAAGTTTCCCCAGCGACATGTCGCTGGGGAAACATTTTATTAAATATTTAATAAAATCTTTCCCCAGCGACATGTCGCTGGGGAAACTTGATATTAATTTTTTTAAAACATTTTCCCCAGCGACATGTCGCTGGGGAATCTTTTATTAAATATTTAATAAAATGTTTCCCCGGCGACATGTCGCTGGGGAAACCGTTTTTAAAAAATTAATTAAACACTTTCCCCAGCGACATGTCGCCGGGGAATGTGTGCCACCGTGGCACTTGATCTTTGACTGAAAAATGAGTGGGACCCACCTCGTCGCTGGGGATTATCGCTGGGGAAAGAATCCCTCACGAAGCTTCCCCAGCGAGGATTCCCCAGCGACATGTCGCTGGGGATAAGTTTCCCCAGCGACATGTCGCTGGGGAAAACTCTGCATTTTTTTTTTAAAATACAGCCTGCACAGCAGGCGTTTTCCAGATTTTTTCCGGAATTTTTCCGGAAAAAATCTACCAAAATACAAACCTGTATCAAAACCTGTATAGATTCATCACAACTTGTACCAAAACATAAATACAAAGTAAACGGATCAACGCAATACAAATACATGACAACTTGTAGCAAAACCAAAAGATAATAAAGCTAAATCGTCCAAAATCCGAATAAATCTACAAAACGGGGATTCCTAGTCATAAACGGGGCTTACTAACTAATATGTAACATAACTAAACGGGGCTTACTAACTAATATATAACATAACTAGGATAGGGAAACAAGTGTTTAAATGTCGCCAAAATCAACATAAAGTAATAATGTAGCATACTAACTAATATATAACATAACTAATCATCACTATCGCCATCCTCATCATCGCCACCCTCCTCGTCATCACCACACCCGCCACTCCCGCTAGCACCACCCGACTCAAACTCCTTAAACATATCCGAGTACTTGGAGTCGCTTCTGAAAAGACTCATCATAAAGTCTACCTTTCTATGCATGCTCTTGAGCGACTTG
>BQNB010042912.1:0-11711 GCA_026074375.1 Tanacetum coccineum | reverse complement strand
GAAAGGTTGGTTTAACAAGGTCAGAGTTGCACCCTGAATAATGGTATTATGATATAGCGAGGTATAACGGGATTATAATAGTATTATATCATGAACAACTTGCCTTCATACTTTACATAGTTAAAATTTTGACAAGTGTTGTTATTTATACCACACATCCCGTGGTTAGGTTCTAACAAAAACTATAACTAGAATCTAATCTAGTAGTCCGAGGGTCCTTTGTTTCTGCAGTTCCTGGTCTGATGGCCCACTTTGTTACAAGTTTGACATCTGACACTACAACATCCTGTGTGATGTAGAGTGCATCTCTTACACAAAGGATGGGGTCCAACATACCCATGGTTTTCAGTTGGGGTAGCAACATAGGCCCTAAAGGTTTCCTGCCTTCTATTCTGTTGTTGGTGGTGATCATTGTTGTGGTTTTCATTGTTGTTGTTACGGTCATTTTGGTAGTTGTTGTTGTTGAACGTTCTTCTATCATCAAGCTTTTGTTTGTGATCATTGGTTCCCTACACAGAATTGTGCCTTGTTACTTGATCCATTAACCTCTAGGTTATGTTAATGGCTTCCTCCAAAGTTTGAGTCTTTGAAGCGGTAACATTTCCTTTAATACTTCTGGGTAATCCTCCGATGAAAGCTTCCATGAGTTTCTCGGTGTTTGGCACCATAGTGGGACACAAGGTTGCCAATTCCTAAAATCCTCTCACATATGTCTTGAGATCATTCCCCTTCACAGTCAGATGGTAAAATTCGTCTTCCATCTTCTGGACCTCAGTTCGGGGACAGTACTTCTTTATCAAAAGCTTCTTGAATTCAACCCAGGTAATCTTGTAAGCTTCTTCTATCCCAATAGGTTGGGCAAAAGAATTCCACCAGGATAGAGCTTCTTCAGTTAAAGTACCAGTAGCAAACTTCACCTTGCAGTCTTCGGTACAGTTGCTACGGGAAAACACTGATTCAGTTCGCTCAAACCAGCGGATAAGTCCAACAGCTCCTTCTGAACCTTTGAAATTGAAAGGTTGGCAGCTCATGAACTCTTTGTAGCTACACTTTCTTGCTACAGGAGCTTCTCTTTCTCCGGTGTTCCTATTGGTATTGTCAGCATTTGCCATTGTTGCAGCTTGTGCTTCCAGAGCTGCGGTAACACTGTCAGCAACTAGTTTCCTGATGGCAGCTTGAGTCATGGCTGGTGCTTCAGATGTTGATGTCCTTTTGGGAGGCATTCTATCAACATAAGACAACACGTAATAAGAATGATATCACAATTCTTTCCTTAAAATGCTTCATACATAGTGGTATTGAAATCATTTGACATATTGTATGGATTCTTATTTTGATACAAGTTACAAAGTAATACACATCCTTTGGTATTACATTGCAGGATATAACAGAAAATTTTTGGAATTTAAGATTTCCATAAATGAACATTTAAACAAGAATTTGACTCATTTAGATTCCTCATGGACTGATTCACTTCCCAGTGGTCGTGGTATGATCCATAACGAGTTATCTAACTCTGAAAAGATAGATTCATCAAAGGGATAATCCGGGTGTAGTGTAGTTGACCTAACCGGTGATGAAGATCCTACTTATGAAGATGGAGATATTGGAATGGGTGATTCAATAGGAGTCTTAGTGTCTTTAGGTGGTGGAATCTCTTTGGGAGGAAAGAAATCTCGGAATTTCTTCTTTTTTCCTTTTGTTTTTAGCTGATTTGTTCTAGATTGCAATCCTGAAGCGAGCCAGAGCAATCTTGTTGTTATTCCCCAATTGCTTTCTTTGAAGTTTAGCAATTTGAGTACGAGACTTTTAGAGTTCAGCTTCCAGATTGTCAGAATCTTGTTGTATGATCACCCAGCCATTTCCAAGAGCTTCTATTTTGTCTTCTATGTGCTCAATGCGGTCGAGAGAGAGTTCATCTAGGTGATTCAAAATTTGCTCAATTTGCTCCTCGCGATGTTCCAATTTGTCTTACGGAGAGTTCTCCTATCTTTAATTCTTGTGGTAGGGCAGAAGTAAGAAGGCGGATGGAGCCGGTAACGACCTCGTTTCTTAAGTGAGCATAATACTCGGGGAAGAAGAATTCTTGAGGATTAAAACATTAGAGATAGCTTGAAGGATGGTATGGCAAATAGTTGGCGGTGGGAATAGGTGATTATTTTAGCATAATATGCATGGCATGACCCTTAATATAGGGGTCATCATGAAAAAGTGAGAGTTGGTGAAGTATTGGAAACTAAACAAATGTGTTATTTGAGAGCCTAGAATAAGTTTTTTCCTTGGTAAAGCTGGGACATAGTTGCGGGAAGCCGGGATATTAGCAGGAAAGTGTAGAGGGAAAATAGCTATCCTTTTTGAATATTGGAAATAGGGTGGCTGGGAGGAAGACATGCTCTGTTAAACATCCAGTGTAAATAACATAAGTTATTTATATAATAGTATAATAGTTATGTATTTTTACATACTATTTGGAAGAGGTAGTGGCACGGTGACTTTCTTGGATGGAAAAAGAAAGTTGTTTAGGTAAGGTTTTTAAACCTTGTTCTCTGTATCTTGGCTCTTGATACCAATCTATAACACCCCCATTTTTTATATATAGCAGCGGAAGCTAATCTGGGTTATTATTTCATAGTACAACAGTCATAATCATAGAAAACGAACTCAAAGAGACGTTTTTATAGATAAGTTATCATTCATTATTTATCAGAGTTCTTTACAAACAGAGGTCCAAAAAAATTACATTGGAAAACATAAGTTTGAATGTTAACATTTAGCCATCTTCAAGGCCAATGCCAATCCGTGCAATAGTTGCTCAAATACCTAAGATTAAACATGCTAAATGGGTCAACAAAGGTTGAGTAATAGTCATAACGTTTATGGTAAACAGTTTTTATTACAAGTAATAGGGGGTTACGTTTTGGCGCTTTTTGTTATTTTTTATTCTTTATACACCCATAAGTGTAATAATTGCAATAAGTATAATTATTATAGAAAAAGTATTATTGTCCCCAGGCTCATGCACCGAGACACTTAAGATAATCACTAATCACATTTATTAAATTGCCCCAACGGGTTACCTTTGCCAAACACCGCATCATAGTGTTTAAGAAGTGCGTTTGGTTACCAGACGTATAGGTACATCATCGGGGAAGCTCTAGTCCACAAATAGGATCTTTTCACAGCATCGCGCTTACTACGAATAGTAATTATCGGTATCATGGCGTGATAGTGGGGTTCTTAATGGCAAAAGTATGGACTTAGGGCAAAATATATCAGGATAGCATTACGGTTGGAAAAATATCGTATCCATGGTTTTATAGCATGTATCCCCCTCGCGGGTTTTATGAAAACCTTAGAGGATTTAAATTTGCGAGCTTATGAAACTCACCTTAAACGTAAGGGGTAAATCTGATTGTTGGAAAAAAGTATATATAAGTGAATTAGTAACGGCTTTGTCACGCAACCTGGGTAATATGTCAAGTCTTAGTGTGTTGGTTTATGTTTCAAAATTTATAAAGTTTAACGTATTAACTTTAGATTATTTAATTTATGGAAATATTGGCATCACTCTTCTTAGTTTCGGGCCCATCATAATTCAAGGGGTCATGTAGTAAACGTTTGAGGAGCAGGTCATGTAGTAAACGTTTGAGGAGCTAAGACACTTTAAATCGTAAATCCAGTAAACTCGTCAAAACATATACCCAAATGAAACTTCTCACATGAAGCTCCCTAGTAACGTGATACTATAAGATTTTAAGTTTCTTCAAAAGTTAGTCGACGATAAATTACATTAAATATATAACATAATTGTTTTATAATGTGTCGATCAATGATTAATAACGATTAATGTGTCGGGTTTTAATAAAATCTAGTTTTATAATATTAATATATATTTTTATGATTTATATAAAAATATTATATTTTATATTTTCAAGTTTGCAAAAATGGCAATATATACCTTTGGTTTATAAACTTTTACAAGTTTAGTCCTTGGCAAAATAGGTCCTTATAGTTATAACTTTAGAATAATGACATTTTCAGCCCCTTTAGTTATAAATTTCAGAAAGTTATGATATATACCCCTTGCATGGAAATAATTTACAAAACAAGTCCAAAAAGCCATGCAAGCTTATTTTAAGGTTCCAAATGATATTTGCAGGTTATAACTTATTAGAATAAGCTAAAATAAGATGTTTTAATGTAACAAAAGTTTAGAAAAAGGATTTGTTAGCTAGAAAATCAAAACGGGTTATTTTTAGGGTTTTAATAAAAAACGCATGGGTTTGAGGATTCAAGGCTTTAACAAGAGTTCATATATGATCTTAAGAGTATTATGAACATTCTAATACAGATTATAAGCTTATTGAACAAGATTTTGAGCTTACTTGAGCTAAAATGGGTCGAAATGGGGTTTTCGGGTTCGTACGCCTAGTAACGACTTCAAGGGTTCTTTTCTCTTGATTCTTGGCTTCTATTCTGAGCTTAGGGACTTCACTTGATCCTTCTTGGTCTGAGTTAAGACTCCATTGTTGTATATGATGAAATTTGAGGTGTGATTGAATGGTTGCTTGGATTCGGCTATATATAGGGGTGAAACAAGCCTTAGTGCCCAAGTTTACTTGATGTAATGGATCTAGGGCTGTAGATTAGTGACCAATGAAGCCTAGTGGTGAGTCTTGAGAGCTAGGAACTAGATATGAAAGGTGTAAGGGTGTGGCATGGTTTCGGTTAACAAAGAGGTGACAAGGAGGTGATTTTGCAACTTGGTGGCCAAGGGAGGTGAATAAGGTGCTTGTAAGGTGCTAGGGTGGCTGCTAGGTGATGTCATGGTGATGCAAGGGAGGTGCTTGAGGTGCTTGATAGCTTAAAAATGGGTAAAAAGGGTGCTAGCTTAGGTTTAAAATGGGTCAAAATGAAAGAAAAAGGGGTGACGGGGCAGGTTAGGGTTTTAGGGTTTTAATTCGTGTTAGGGTTAGGGTTTAAGATAGTTTAGGGTTTAGGATTAGTGTTAGGATTAAGGTTTAGGGTTTAGGATTAAGGTTTAGGGCTTAGTTTTAAGGTTTAGGGTTTAGTTTTAGGTTTAAAGTGAAATTAGGGTTTTAGGGTTTCGTTTAGGGTTTAGGGTTTTAAATTAGGGTTTTAGGACGAATTAGGGTTTAAGTTTAAGGTTTAGAAGTCATGCATTAAGTGCTTGTACCTTGTGCTAAAGTGGTGGTAAAGTTTAAACATGGTTTAGGAGCTTAAATGACCTAATTAGGTTTTTTGGCATTATTGACTTGTACATTGAGCTTAAATAAGTTATACATTAACTTGGAGGGAAAATATGATTCAAATATGATGCATTGTACACTTGTACATATGTTTGAAGGCTTACACATTCGTTTTATGTGTATACATTACATATAGTTAGGGTTTTGATGTAAACGTTTACGTTTAATGCTTATTTTGATATAACGTTTTGAAAAGTACGTTAAATGGATAATGTACTTGGTAAAAATGATATTAGGATATAGACTTGACATATTTGGATGTTTACATGATATAAACATAGATATAGATGGCATTGATAGAGGTTGCGTGAGCTCATTTACTTTAGAGATGCAAGTTGTGTTGCATAATATGATAAAGCAAAAAATTTCCCTGTAAGAAGGTGATATATTTATAATAGATGGATATTACATTGCATCTAATTTAATAGATGGAAAATTACATTGATAAAAATTGCGGGTTGTTATATTACACTAAAACTTTTGTGGTAACGATTGCTCATTCAACATAGTCCTACTCATTTCTTGAAGTGTCCTATTTTTCCTTTCAACCACGCCATTTGATTGAGGAGTGTGTAGAGCTGAAAAGTTATGTGTAATTCCATTGGCATTACAAAACTCTCTAAATTGCACCTCGTTATCAAATTTCCTACCGTGTCGGTTCTTATTGACACTATTATACATCCTAATTGGTTTTGAATTTTCTTACTAAATATTTTGAATTGATCGAAAGCTTTGGTTTTATCCTTAAAAAATCTAGTCCAATTATACCTAGAGTAGTCATCTACTATGACTAAGGTGTAGCGGTTTCCTCCGTAACTTCGTACGGCGGATGGACCGAAGAGATCCATATGAAGGAGTTCTAAGCATCTAGTCGTTGAGACTATATTCTTAGCCTTATGACTAGCGTGAGCTTGTTTTCCAATTTTGCAAGCATCATAGAAGTGTTGATCAAACTTAAGCTTAGGTAAGTTTCTAACTAATTCCTTAGATGCTAACGATTGAATGAGACGCATATTTGCGTGACCTAATCTCCTATGCCACAACATGGAATTTCCATCAATCGTTGCTAGACAAATTTTGTCTTCTGACAGGTTGTAGACAAAGGACAGTATAGAAGGACACCGGAGGAATTTTATGTTTTCTAATAATAAAAACGTTTTTGTTAACTGCGTTTGTAAAGCAGGTTTGAAGCTACAATCCTCGAATGTTAACTTTGTTTATGTGGCTTGTGGAAAATGTGTGTTGAATGACAGTCATGATTTGTGTGTTCTAAATTATATTAATGGAGTGAATTCTAGAACTAAGAAGCCTATTGTTGTACCTATTAGTACTAGAGAACCCAAGCAAATAGTGAACCAATCTGTTGCAAAACCCTATAGGAAAACCGTTACTTCAGAATCCACTATCCAGAAACCTAGAAGCATATTTAGGAGGCTATACGAGCATGTTAGTAAGACATGTAGTTGGTGGTACACTAAGCTTACACCACCAGGATATAAATGGGAACCTAAGTCAAAAACAGGGAATGTTAAACCAAATGTTAGTTTGACTCAAGGATCTGAATCTAGAACTACTAATATTTCAAAACCTAAGACTATTAAGGGATCCACTTTGTCCAACACTCTAGTGTCTTCTAATACTGTTGCAGCTCGTAGAAATTATCCTGCTCATCGTCGACTCTGGGTGCTCAAAGCACATGACGTGAAATCTCAAGCTTCTAGTTAATTTTGTTGAGAAATTTCTGGGTACGGTGCGGTTTGGAAATGATAAGTTTGCACTGATTCTTAGATATGGAGATCTGGTTCAAGGAAATTTCACTATCAAAAGGGTTTATTACGTCGAAGGGCTAAAGCACAATTTATTCTCCATCGGTCAATTTTGTGATGCGGATTTAGAAGTTGCTTTTCGAAAATCTACATGTTACGTTCGTGATTTAAAAGGCAATGATCTTCTCACAGGCTCTCATGGAACATATCTTTACTCAATCACTCTTCAAGAAACAACTTCTCCTAATCCAACTTTCTTAATGGCTAAAGCTTCATCGTCTCAAGCATGGTTATAGCATCGTCGTCTCTCACATTTGAACTTCGACACCATCAACTTGCTCTCAAAGAATGCTATTGTGAATTGCCTTCTAAAGCTGAAATTCGTCAAAGATCATCTATGTTCTTCTTGTGAGTTGGGGAAAGCCAAACGTAAGTCTTTTAAGACTAAAACAACCCAAGCTCAAAAGGTCGGTTACAACTTCTTCACATGGACTTGTGCGGTCCCATGAGGATAGAAAGTATTAATGGAAAGAAATATGTTCTTGTAATTGTTGATGACTACTCCATATACACTTGGACTCACTTCTTGAGATCCAAAGATGAAACACCAGATGTTCTCATCGATTTCTACAGACTGATCCAACGAGGACTTCGTGCTCAAGTAAGAACAGTGAGAACTAATAGAGGCATAGAATTCTTGAATAAAACTCTTCATGAATACTTTTCTAAGAGGAATTGGAATCACCAATCGTCCTTTGGTTCGAATCACTGAAAATAACGGCGTTGTCAAATGATGGAACCGTAACTCTTGTTGAGGCTTCTCGAACAATGACTAATGCGCGCTAACTATTATTTTGTTCTTCTGGACTGAAGCAATTGCAACATCATGTTTTACTCAAAACCGTTCACTCGTAATTCCTTGACATAAGAAAACACCATACCACATAATCAATGGGAGAAAACCTTCTGTTAAATTATTTTACATTTTTGGCTCTTTATGCTACATCATCAGAGATGGTGAGAATCTTGACAGGATGAAAGAAAAAGGTGATGCATGCATTTTTGTGGGGTATTCTAATCAGTCAAGAGGTTACAAAGTATATAACAAGAGAACAAGATTGATAGTTATAACAACTCATAATTGTTGGGTCATTATTTAATTTATACTTTTATTATTTATTTTATTTTTACATAAAAAATTCTTTTTCAGTTAACCGGATAGGTTATCCCGCGTTCATAGTAAAACCATATATTAAACGTTTGAACCCGACATTAGAGTAAATATTTGTCTACATGCCCTACGTTTTTTTATTATTTACACAAGTTTCCTATATGTTCATATTTTATTTTTTTAACATTTACGTTACTTCTTCGTGCTCGAGTCTAATACTCTTACAATACCATTACCTTTTTATCCTAATAGCTCCTAAACTTTACTATCCTTATCAAAAATTTACCAAAAATGAAAAAATTTAAAAATAAAAATACCCATGTCCTCTACCCCTCTGCTTTATTAATGGCCACACCATAATAATATTAGGTCTTTGTGTTGCCTATCCATCGATAAGTGTCATACAAAGACACTTTGTATTAACACATGTTCTCTTGTCTTGCATGTGTTGCAAGACTAGCTCTAATCACATTTCCACTACCTTCTCATACTTGCATAATCAAACTCATCTCTTCTCTTGTTCTTCTCTTTCGAAGCGATACCCAATAAGCTCTCCAACCATCAACACTTCCATAATTTTTTACTAAGACAGCATTCTCTTATATTGAAGGGTTAAATAAGTCTAGTCATTTATTTTGGGTTAAATCTTTAAGACACCATCAAAACATTCATATTTTGAAATAGGTAGGAAGATATGATTTAGTATTGCTGATGTGGTTCTCATTTACCTTTTTCTCGTATTCCAAGTACTCGGCGATAGTCATATCTTCAATCTTTTTAGGTGTCTGACTTTCTTGTGTCAGCCTAAGATACTGTTCAATGGTGAGATCTTCAATGTCAACCTCATCCATGATGTTTCCTAGAGAATAGATCGAAGTGAGAAAAGACATAATTGTAAAAATTCAAATTACTACTAATTTTTAGCTCCCCGGCAGCGGCGCCAAAAACTTGATGCGTATTTTCTTTTGAAATATATTTTTACCAAGTTTTAAATTTATAAAACTCGATCTACCTAACCACGCACTAACGGGCAGAGAACCCGATCGTGGGTAGTATAGAATGGTAAATCCGAGGTCGTCCCAAGAGCTAAGTTGTAATTAGTTTTAATTTGAAATGTCACGTTTTGAAAATGGTTTTTGATTTTAATTGAAAGGAATTAAAAATAACAATAAAATAAATGACTGAAAGTAAATAGTTAGAGATATCAAGAGAGAAAACATGCTAACCTAGTTACTTCATTACTATTATTATGAAAAGGCTTTCCTGTGCAATGTTAAACTATGGTTTCATTAGTGGTTTCAAAGGTCGATAAACCTGAATATGCATATATAGTCTATCCTATACTTCCTGCGATTCCGAATCAGTCCCAAATCATCCAGGAGGTAGGTTATCCAGGTTGCAGTGATTAATCCTAATTATTCTCAAAACATATCTAATAACCTATAAAGATTATTAACCCCCTCTGAAAGAGTTCCTGTGCTTTTTAAGTATTGAGTGATAAGTACGGTGACCGGTTAGTTCTTACACCAGAAAAGGAGTTAGTGATCCTCCCTAGTACCCATTGGATCGCATATTGACAAGGTAATCTAATTATGGGGCAAACTAGATCCAAACCACCCGTACTACCGAAACCTAGGGTTACACGATAGTCTAGGAATATCTAATGAAACCATAATCTAACTGGAAACAATCATAACAACGGTAATTACATAACTAGGCCAACACTTTAAGTGCTTAGCCGCTCATGGTAACGGAAACACAGTAAGAGCTAGAAGAAATCATATATTGAAAACTCATAATTCTTACAATATTCGTATTTGAACGTTTAAATACAAAAAGTAAGTAAAGTGTGATCTCCTTTGGACTCCAGGTGGAATTCTTTGAAGGTTGGAAGCATTTGTCGCCTCTTCAATTGGCTGTGAAGGAAGTGATGTTAGAATAGTTTGAATGAGGCATCTATCTATAGGTTTTGAACATGTTACGGCGCAACCAATAAAGGTGTTACGCCGTAACTATCTTACACGACATTCCATAAATAAGCCGTTGTTACGGCGTAACTAGATATGATGTTACGCTGTAACCTTCAAATAATGTCCAGAAGTACGTGATATTTATTCCATATTTGTAGATTCTCTTGGTTATGGCGTAACTGGATAAGCTGTTACGCCGTAACTATAACTTTGACAAGATTTCCTTCCAAATATATGGTTACGGTGTAACTAGATATGGTGTTACGCCGTCAAGTCTTCCTTGATCTTCGTACTTGCTTAATATATGTTACTGTGTAACCATTTTAGGTGTTACGCCGTAACGTTCTTCAGAATTTACACTTTTTTGTCCTTTTCTCTTATTTCTTGTCACTTTCCTGTATTTCACCTGAAAACTACAAAATGATACTCCCTCCGTCCTATTTTTATTGTCCACGTTTCCTTTTTGGGATGTCCTAATTTAATTGTCCACTACTAAAAATAGATAGGGAAGTTTGATCAAGTTTACTATATTACCATTGTTTGAAATTATTATTACAAACTTTAAAGAAGACTTTAATTAATTAGCTAAGGGTAAAACTGTCATTCTGTCAAAAAGTAAGAAAGAGAAAGCAGTAATAAATGCACTTTTCTTAAACTGTGTTTTTTGTCGGAGGACAATAATTTTAGGACGGAGGGAGTAGAAAATATCTCGTTTTCGAGCATTAGTAAAACTTTTGCAGGTAATATAAAAGGTATTTTGCCACCAAAAAGTATTAAATATTTGATGTTATCAATAACACAAGACAAATAAATGAAGGTGGATAAATATCACAAATATGATGACTCTACTAAAGTAATAACACGTGAAGCTTGATATCTTCTTTGTGTTCTTCACTAAAGAGTGAAATGATTGGATCACTTGTAATGGATTATATAACAAGTATAATGATTAAAGATTGTATGAAAGAAAATAAATATACAAGAGAAAAGTTGGGAAAGGGTGGTGCAAATGAAAACATTTGGTTCCTATTTATAGGCCAATTTTCGAATTCAAATTCTGCCAGTATTTGCCAGCTCCACGGATCCACCGTACCCGGGATCCGTCTTCCTTTTAGGTGGATCAGTGGGTGGTAATTAGCTGTTAATATAACTTGTTGATTATTAATCATGTGTTTATTTGAAATCATCAGATTAGTAGAGGTTTAGGCAAATAATTAAATTAATATGCAAGACACAATATTTTCTTTGATTATTAACTACGCTTTATAATGCTATATTCATACCATAAGTGATTCGACGTCCACAAGTAAACTTACGACTAAATAACTTGTTTACGTAAACTTTTTCGTAGTATGACATTATATATGTTACTACCAAAACTTGAAGATCACTAAATATAAATATCGTTTTTACGCGAATATTTGTATTAACAAAATGTAAAGTGCGTAAAAATGTTTCTTTGATCATCACTTAAATAAGTTTAATAATCCATACCTTAAGTGATGTTGTGTCGAAATAGAATTTTACGACTAAA
>BQNB010042911.1:22550-45834 GCA_026074375.1 Tanacetum coccineum | reverse complement strand
AGTCACCATAACATGGCAACCAACTCCTGCCATTTAAGTATAGGGTTTCGTCGACACGGGGTTCCAACTTTTCCTTTGGTATATCCTTCCTTATCATACCTCCCACATCTTCGTTCTTGAGATTCTCTGGTTTCTATGCTTCAGTCTGAGCATTTAAGATTTGTTTGGGAAGATCCAAACTAATAGTCATAACTAAAGCTCAGAATCTTAATGGTTTAATTTGCTCTTTCCTGCTCAAAGCATCAGCAACAACATTTGCCTTCCCCGGGTGATAACGAATCTCACAATCGTAGTTGCTAAGCAACTCTAACCAGCGACATTGCCTCATATTCAACTCCTTTTGGTCTAGTATGTGTTGTAGACTCTTATGATCTGTAAACACCGTACACTTGGTTCCATACAGGTAGTGCCTCTAAATCTTCAAAGCAAACACCACTGCACCAAGTTCTAAATCATAAGTAGTATAATTCTTCTCATAAATCTTCAATTGTTGTGATGCGTAAGCAATCACCTTCTCGTTTTGCATCAACACCGCACCCAATCCTTTATGTGATGCATCACAATAAACAATGAAGTTCTCAGCTCCTTAAGGGAGAGCTAAGATAGGTGTGCTACATAACTTATTCTTCAATGTCTGAAAAGTTGGTTCCTGCTTGTCACCCCATTCAAAGGCGACTTTCTTCTGAGTAAGTTTGGTCATCGGCTTAGCGATTTTTTAAAACCCTTCAATAAATCTTCGGTAGTATCTAACAAGACCTAAAAATTGACGAATCTCCGTTGGTGTTTTAGGAGATGCCCAATCTTTAATAGATTTGATCTTGGCAGGATCCACGTGAATATTGTACCGTAGGAATCCAAAATTCACATTTTGAAAACTTAGCATACAGCTCCTCCTTCTTAAGCAGTTCTAAAATTGCCTTAAGATGTTCTCCATGTTCCTTTTCGTTCTTTGAGTAAATTAGTATATCGTCAATAAAGACAATTACAAACTTATCCAAGTATGGTTTGCACACTCGGTTCATGAGGTCCATGAATACCGCAGGTGCATTCGTCAAACCAAATGGCATCACTTGGAATTCGTAATGACCATACCGAGTCCTAAATGCCGTCTTTGGAATATCTTGTTCACGTACTCGGAGTTGATGATAACCCGACCTCAAGTCTATCTTTGAATAAACACTGGATCCTTGTAGTTGATCAAACAAATCGTCAATCCTGGGGAGAGGATAACGATTCTTCACCGTTAGTTTATTCAATTCCCGATAGTCGATGCACATCCGAAATGAACCGTCCTTCTTTTTGACAAACAAGACTGGAGCTCCCCAAGGTGAGGAACTGGGTCTTATAAAGCCCTTGTCGGATAGTTCTTGCAGTTGCTCTGACAATTCTTTCATTTCGGAAGGAGCCAATCGATACGGTGCTCGTGCTACAGGTGCAGCACCAGGTATCAAATCAATTTGGAATTCCACTTGTCGAGTTGGTGGAAGACCTGGTAATTCTTCAGGAAATACCTCAGGAAAATCTTGAACGATTGGTACGTCCTCAAGTCGCTTCTCTCCCGACCTGTCTTCAGTCTCCTTTGCTGTAATGCTGGCTAAAAAGACATGGTGTCCTTTCAACAAGTATTTATGAGTTTTAGTGCATGAAATGATGTTCAGACGAGTCCCGTTTCCCTGTTTGCTTCCGTCACCATGGATAATTAAGGTTTCATTTCCCCATGGAATACGAACGATCTTTTCGGCACAGTCAATGACCGCGTGGTACTTTGACAACCAATCCATGCCGATTATGACGTCGAAACTACCAAGTTCTATGGGCAATAAGTTGATGTTGAACGGATGGTTCAAGAAGTTTAACGTACAACCTCGAATGATAGTGTTTATCCTTATTATTTTCCTGTCGGCTAGTTCAACATCATAATAATGGTCTAGTGCAGTGGGTGTGATATCAATTATG
Source organism: Tanacetum coccineum (assembly GCA_026074375.1). Classification (NCBI taxonomy): domain Eukaryota; kingdom Viridiplantae; phylum Streptophyta; class Magnoliopsida; order Asterales; family Asteraceae; genus Tanacetum; species Tanacetum coccineum. Next base: position 43,878 of record BQNB010042911.1, on the reverse strand, counting down.
GAGCTAAATGTAGTGGATACAAAACTCCGATCGGCACCAGTATCAACTAGAATAGAAGCATAGCAGTCGTTTAGAAGATACGTACCCGTAACAACGTTAGAGTCCGGGTTTGTTCCCACATTGCCCACCACATAAACCTTTGCTGGTGCATTATCATTCCCACGTTGATTACCACGGTTTCCATTCTTCAACTAAGGGCAATCCCTTTTGAAGTGCCCCTGAACACCACACTCATAGCAAGTAACGGCATTTTGAGTTGCTCCGGAGTTCCTACGATTGTTATTTATATATATATCTAAAAACAATACATATAAATATACAATATATATATGTAATGATTATATAATATCTTATATATATAGTAAAGTATAGATGGGAGAACTAAATATTATTATATATATAATATATAAGCTGAGGTATATAATATTTTGTGTGTGTGGTGTGGATAGCTACATTATAAATAACAAAGTCATTGTGAGCTATAGAATGCCACGTAATAATGAGGAGCACGTCATAGCGTGGTGGTTGCCATGTGAGCTCATTAATTGGGAGGGTGAGGAAATATTTGAGTCCCATAAGGAACTGTGTAGCGACACTGTTAATTTTATTTTTAAGGAAGGATTGGCACGAAAATTGGTGTTGTGAATTACGGTTTATGAGTATGTTTTAGTGTAAAAATTAATTATGTTAGGCACGTTAGCAAGGGGAGGGCATGTCGTAGGCTAGATTCGAACCAAACGGGACATTTTTTCATTATGAAACAAAGGTTGCGCGCGACTGTGAGGGTAGTGCGATGTTTATAGTTATGGAAATAAGCTAGTCAAAAAGAGAGGCTAGTATCGTATCTGAGTGGGTCATTGGGTATATAAATACGAGATATAGACATAAATATATATATATATATATGAAAATAATAGAATATTTCATTATATATTCTTTAATTATATAGCGTAAATAAATCTGATTTTTTTTTAAATTGTAAATACAACTTGTAATCTACCGATTTTCTTTCTAATAAATTTTTAGTATTTATGATTATTCTTTTAGAGTTTCGCAGTAGTTAAGTATTTAAACCATAACATAAATATAATATAAATATGGAACTAAATCTCACTTTATATACAACTTGTAAAGATAACTTTGGAATTGTTTAGAATTTTATATCAATCCCAAATCAATATCGTAGAATATATACCGTAGAATATTATGATGTAGAACATACCTTTAATTACAAAAGAATCGATCTACAACAAAGTTTTATCAAGATGCAACCACTTAGGCAATAACAAAGGCTTTCAAAATCAAACCAAGATAAGAATTCTGAAGTATCTGTTTCCAACAGCGATTTTCTGTCAACAGGTTTTTTTAGTTAAATATTATTTACAGACTTATTTACAAGAATGTTATGAAACCTAAATTTATTAATGAATATACAGGAGGCCAATCTGAGCAAAAGAAAAACACAATATCATACAATCAGATACATAGATAATTAGGGTAATACATGTTACGGGTCGTTTGTAGAAAAAGTTCACAGCATTGTAAGTTGAGCATTCAAACCTTAAAAAAATTGATTCAAGGTTGAAAACCAACTCAAGTTTCGATTTTGATCCGCATGCTATTATTCTTAATGAACAAAGAAACCGCCCCCCTATATTTAATCGATTATAAATTGTTACATGGTGTGAATAAACGGGTAGACCATAACAATTCATATAAAATGAAGTTTGTGTGGGTCGGTCCATGACTAGCAATGGGCATCCATGTTCATGCGAGGCTCTTGCGAGCGTAGGTTGGCACGGTCCGAGTCTATATAGTTGGCACGTCCTGTCGGCATATGTAACCGGGTGATACAAGTGGCGGGTGAATTTTTCAATAAGAATTAACAACATTTTAACCAAAATGATACTTAAGTGGTTAAACATATTTAGAAAAAGTAATTATATATATGTTCAACCCGTTCTTAAGTACTTAATTTGACCCAAACCTGTTTTGTAGTATCAAGTTTGCAATTGTAAGTATTAGAGTTAAAGTGTTTCATGTCCATCCGACCCACCCATGCCAAAAATGCTCGCTTTGACCCATTGTCCATACCACCCAAGCCATTGCCATGTTACGGATGCCATAACGATTATGGTGACCAATTCAACAGCAGAAGTCACCACAAAAGCAAATGAAAAGGGTATGTTGAAGTCATGTAAGTTAAATGCGAGTTAAGATTCATGAAAAGCAGGAAGAAATACTAAGCAAGAGAGCCATGAATAATAAAGATAAGCAACATCTTTTTGGAATTTATAATCTAGAGTCTAATTGAATTGGTCCGGTACATGTACATTCACAGGTAGCAGTAAAGATGTCTCTTTTGTCATACTTAGAGACTTTGCCAATGTTACAATGTCAATAAGCTTTATGGATAATACATTATTGGAGTTTCAATGTTGTTGCTTAAGGGGGGGTTTATTAGATAAAAAGTGCAGTTATTGTTTCATGTCCTAAAAAGATATCTAAAGCTGAAATTGGTCAAACACTTAAATTTCTACGACGTGCGTTAAACTTAGCATGAAATGGGTAAAACGTGAAACTGTATACCGGCTCTAATTTGTAAACAAAGTACAAACCATAAGCGGAACATTAACAGCAGATGTACCAACTACAACAATAACGAAAGTGCTAATACGCATCTTTGTTAGCCTAGCCATAGTTTACCGACTTCTGCAGATAAAGCCGCAGGAAATTATGTAGCAAAGTGAAAATGACTGTCGATGCCATTTCTCCAATAAGCAAGACCAAAAGATTGTCGATACCATTTCTGTATGTAGTTCACTTATGTATATTTCATTTGCGTATACTTCCTTTCCTGCATATACATATTACAATTTTAGGTATTACGAACATGATAATTACTTCAACATGATGGAACCTATCCAAAGAAAATTTTGATACCTCTTTAACATGAAAACACCGGTTCATTCTTTAATCAATCATGCATATGAATGAGGATTGATAACTTCAACATGTGTTTCTAAATGGGTTGATTTTTATTTGGTGCTAATGGGTCTAGTAGGTTGATTGAACAAAAAAAGAAAAAAAAGAAGCTAAAAGTTTGAAAAAGAAACATATTAAAAGTAGCCGCTTACATAATCCAACCTTCTAAATTTTTTTCAAAAGCATTGGTCTAGTACGTGTGCTCTAATACTACATAATCTTACACTACTCGAGTGTAATATAATATTTAACGAATTTAACATCATTGTTTTCATGATTTCATCCGTATGCTGAAAACATGGCAAATGGTTTATGGAATGGGGTGTTTGGATTAGCTTATTTTTACGGCTTCAAGCTTTTCTAAAAGTTGCATATAAAGATTCATATTTTATGTGAAAATCATTCAGCTAGACTAATTAAGGATATTCTCTGTCCAGTTATAAATTTTACACTAACTAAATTAAGGGTTTTATGTTGCTGTGAAATTTTCACAAGCGTACGGTTTTGCTTTGATTATAATCGGTAATGTATTTAGGGTTAATTGCTTAAAAATGTATTATACTTGTCACTTTTTGTCATTGTATGTAGACAACTATTTTTTGTCATTGTGTCGTTTAACTTTTAAATTCGTGCTATTGTGTGTATTTTGTGACCATTTTACCCTCACTTTTTTTAAATTTTGAAGGGTAAAATGGTCATTTTACATGCAGAAATAGTCGCAGAATACACACAATAGCACGAATTCAAAAGTTGAGCGACACAATGACAAAAAAAATAGTTGTCTACATACAATGACAAAAAATGGCAAGTATAATACATTTTTAGGCAATTAACCCATGCATTTATTCACATCAGCTACATTTACATCATATGAGTTGACCAACTAATGTTTGTTTTCTTTTCTCATATGGTTTTAAAAACTATTGTTACGATACGCCAGCGCTCGAGTAGTGTAAGATTATGTAGTATTAGAGCACGCGGTGCAGCTCCTGCTTGAGTAGTGTAAGATTGGAGTGGACTGCAAAGTGCAAACAATCTCCTACCATTGTATTAGTTGTCATTGATTTTAAGATTTTTTGGAACTAACAAATCCATTGCATCATAAAATATAGCAAATAATTCAACATGTTGAATTTATCTTTCATAAACAAATTCTAAAATTAACATACAATCTACCACATAAATGAGCGGTTTAGGTCATCACAAACAATCTACGACATAAATGAGCTTTTGTAATAATAAACTCTAAATTGTGAGATAAAAGAAAGTACGATATGAGACAAAAGTTTGTTGCTATTTTAAGCAATTTATCCTTTTCCCAAATTCCGCATGCAATTGAACAAGGGTGCAGTCCGGTGGCGGAGGAGTGTGGAGGGAAAAAAATTAACAATAGAAACAAAATGCGGCAAAAAAACTAAGATCGAAATGATAAATCGAGTATTGTTACTTTAAGATGATAGATTTATAAGGTTCTAGAGTATTGAATGTTGAGTTTTAGTGTGGTTGGGAGACAATTTGAGTTTCGAGTGGGGGGCATTTTTTTTTTAAAAAAAAGCTCACAATTAAAGAAAAATTACACTAAAATCTCAACCTTTTGGTCTAGCCATGGAGGGCACCGCAACCCCCTACATTAAACATGCATCCGGCCCTGGTGCAGTCCATGGTACCATATACGCGCATCAAAGATTTTCCACAATTAAATATTTAAAGGAGAATTAACTTTACAAACACCAAAAGAGAGCAACTATATGTCGCAGTACATGGATGTTTTCTAGCCACCTACAATCATCACTGCAGTTGAGAAGTCGGGAATCACTACCCTTGTTCTTTGTAAGGAGTCCAAATCAATTTGCTAACATCCACCTCAAGACCACCACGACCTGCAGCTTTTAGATGACGATCTAACACCTTGGGATCCGCACAAATCACATGTTGCCCTTTTCTGTATTGTATCAATTCTAAGGCCTGAAGAGTTGCCAAGATGTCTTCTGCCCTAATGGCCGTCATGTCACTAAGTTCCTGCACAAACACAAGGCATAATATAAGTTCTTTTTTTCTTAGCAAGGCATCATATAAATTGGCACTAACAGAAAATGGTTAATTTGACTGTATTAGTCCTGTTCTTTCATTGTTTTCCCAATATGAGTAGTCTACTAATTAACATGCATGTGAGTTACTAAACTTTAGCATATCATGTTAAGTCGGTTATTTTCGTGAGCAACAGGAAAAAAAAACCATCACTGATGCGTTTTAAGTGACTTGCTTAGTGCCGTAAACAGAGTTTAAAGACTCTGATTGCAGGAAAATAAGTATAGTGGTAACACTAATACAATCGATTAAAATAAAGCCAACTTTTTTTTATTACGACTAATACACACCCTAATCCTGAAAAAAAGAGACAACTGCAGTTTCATCAGAAAAGAGAACTGTTTGAGTATGCTTTCATGAATTTAATTTCCCTGGATTATGCCTCATTTTTACCCTAGGTCTTTACTATGTACACATAGAACAGGTGGTTAGTCTAGACAATAAAAAATGTATAATAGCCATATAAAAAATACAAGCTCTGATAAACTTGTTAACAAACCTTGATTGAAATATTGCCTTTGTGCTTTTTCAAAATGTCTAGAAGAACCCTGGTCCAATATCCCCTGTAGCTAAGTAATCCCAGATCAGAAAGAGGTCTTTCAGGTGTACCAACTTTGCCTTCTTTCTTGGAAAGCTCATACGCTGCACAATGTAAAAAGACGTCCAATCATTCACATGCAAAAACAAAGATTTTAAAACAAAAGAACATAACCAGGTTATATTCTCAAACCAAAAATACTTGTTCCTATATTCTCCATGCAGCCATACAGGTGAGCCGGTTCTCTTTTAATTTTCCCCAACCATTTAGTGGCATGTCATTGCCAACGCCGTATGCCTCAATTTGTTTTCATAACATCAAGTTACATAAATGAATAAGCATTATGTTAGCACCATCGCTAACTACCTAGGTAACAAACTTGATTGTTAAATTGAATATTTCCTAAAGTTGCATAGCAAAAATTTACATAAACACACAGTTATTTGTCACTTCGGTTAACTATACCCATCACTTCAAGGCATTGAAGTTATCTGATATCTAAAAACTTGACTACCAAGATCACATCCTATAATTTAGAAAGCAAGAAAAGTATCGTGCAGTTTCTCATATCCAGAAACCATAAAATGCAACAATCTACAAGATGTAATTTTGCTTTAGAAATTTTTGGATATGGTCAATAAACAAGAGAAGACAAACCAGTGTAGATACTTATTTCTAGGGGTGAGCAGAAGAAACCGAAAAAACCGAAACCGAACCGAAAAAACCGACCGAAACTAAAAACCGATGGTTCGGTTTTTAATTTTTCAAAAACCGAAAAATTTCGGTTCGGTTTCGGTTTTGTCCAAAAACCGAACCGAACCAAACCAGTTTTATAATAATATATAATTAATATAATATAAATAAATAAATGATAACTTAAAATTTAAATTCATATTTATTTTGTGGATGAAATTATTATAATATATATTATCTTAATCTTAATGTTTATATATATGTTTGTCGTGTACGTGTGTTTACTTGACAATATATCGTTACAATGACAATGATTATACTATGTGTATTTTCACATGAATGTGTGTGTCTCTCATTTATATGTGTATAATTGTAAAAATTTGTGTAAACATTATTAGGCTCATATTGACAAAAAAAATTAAAAAAATAACCAATTTTCTACGTAAAACAAGTTTATTAATATAAATTAGCAAAAACCAAATTTAAACGGTTTGAAACCGAAAAAACCGAAAAACCGAACCGCAAAAACCGAGAAACCGAAAAAACCGAACCGCCAAAAACCGAGCGGTTTCGGTTTTTGGTTTTATAAAAACCGAATATTTCGGTTCGGTTTCGGTTTTAGCCAAAAACCGACCCAAACCGAACCGTGCACACCCCTAGTGCGTACCGTGCACACCCTACTTTGTTTATTACTGCGTAAGGCTCTATATTCCAGGAAACTATTAGAAACCTCATTCAGACAAAAGAAGTGCAAGACATTGTAAATCTATAATTATGTAATTATGTGAGATAAGCTATATTTGTAGTAATAGTAAATCCAGAATATATAACAATATTATAGTGATAAATGCGTAAAAAAGACACTTGCAAGACAGTCGCAAAAAGTGAATAGATACGGGACTCACAAAATGCAATTAGAAATTTCCCATAGCCTTTCCTCTGATAGGGAGGAAGAGTTAGAATGCATGCAAGATTAGCATGATGATTCCTCTGATTGTTTCTCCTGCAATATTGACAACACAATGAAGTTATAAGTTCTATATCTTGAATTCCCACAATGTGACTGCTACTTTCTGAAACTTCGTTAAATATGTTGACCACAAAATTCCCAAAATACATATTACATCCAAGTGAATTTTGATTCGCATCAAGTGATAGTCTCAACCAATCATAATCCGTCATCCTGTCTAATCTCCCGTAACAAGGGCCTTGGATAGGATAAGGATATAATATATACTTTCAGGGTAAAGGCATCAACTATAAGAAGGTGATATAGTAAGTGATATTGACAGATTGCCAAGACTAGTAATCAATGTCAATTTGTAAATTTGGCTTCGTTGTATAAAAAGTGGGTCCTACTTGTTAACTTTTAATCTTTCGTTAATTTGGTCTGAAAGCTCAACATCCCAGATAAAATTTTAGGAATGAGCAAATATATAACCAAGCCATGACTTTGTACACTAAATCCAGTCAAACTCGATCTGTAAAGTCAGATCCATTAATAATTGGTCGAAAGTGTCATATCAAAAGTAGCAGAGACCGATAACCTACCTTGGAGAAATAGCCAACCATGTGGCAGCCACGTTCATCACACTCACATAGCACGTAGAATAGAAACAAGTCAACATCATAGTAAAGGGTCTTGTGATCCAGAAACAATTTTGCCAAATAACAAAGATTTTGGGCGTACACCTTGTTCTTCTTCCCATCAACCTGTTTCAATCACAAGAGTCGCAAGTCAAATTATCTATATACCCCATAAGGTACAACCATAAACTAATTCTTCATGTAATGCAATAACCAAAAAAATGACATTTTTTAGATTGTTAAGAAAAGCATAATAATACGCCTGCAAGTATTTAAGAAGGTTAATAAGTTAACTGATGAGTGAGCTACTCTAGAACGGTGCATGGTGGTAAGTGTTAACACGGTGATAAAATGTCAAGGAGTATACCTCAAACATTGACAGGGTACCACTACGGTATATCTCATCACCAGGGGGATGCTTGAGATCACATTTTTTCTACACATACGAAAACAAGACATATATATTCATGAGTTAACTCTGCAAACAAGAAAGAAAAATAAGGGAATGAAATTCAAATTTAATTCAAAACATAAGGAAGGAGTAGAGAACAAATATGACAGTCAAAAGCCTTGGACACGAAAAAAGATCATCTGCCAGGGCACAACTGGGACATTAAAAGTAATAACAATAATCTAAGTTCATCCTTATAAGAAAACAAAGCCCATACTGAAGAGGACATGAAATGCAGTGTTGTAAAAATCGGTCTAGGCGGCCGCCTAGGCGCTAGGCGGCCACAAACCGCCTCGATTTATTCTAGGTGCGTCCAAAAAAGCGGTTTCAACGACGGTCAACAAGTGCGTCAACCGTGTACAACGCCGGTTCCAGCGGAGGTCAACTCGATTTTTTAAAAAATTTTACATTAGTGTTTTTTTAATCATTCAATTGGTCAGAATCTAGTTTTAAAAATGGTTTTTAAGAACTAAAATAATGTGATGTAAATATTGTAGAAGGATAAGGCAAAAAGAAATAGAAATATGAGATTTTACTTGGAAAAAAAGCCCCTAATTTAACTAATTTCAAAGCCTTACTTTACTATTTAAAGCCCAATATCCAATCTTATGAGACCCAACTTAGCGTATTTGTGCTAAAAATTTCAAATATACATATAATTTTTAAAATTTTTATATAGAAAAGTACAATCCGCCAAGGCCCACGCCTAGGACGCCCGCCCTTCCGCTCTGAACCTACAATACTAGCTAGGCGGTGGTCGACCGCCCGACTAGCGCCTAGCGCTTTTTGCAACCTTGATGAAATGAATAGACCAAAATGAAAGATATTGATGGTTATGCATAAGTGAATGCCGCATGGTTTGCAGTGTCCTCTTACGGATGAGGTTTTCCGTTACTCAGAAAGAGCGACTCTTTGACTCAATATGTGGCCTAACCAGGTTATCCCCGTGATCGTTTCCAAACTTCTTCTGTGGTCACCCCAAGATGTTTACCTTAGGAGATTCGAACCTGAGACCTCTTGTGAGGACATCAGGACGCTTGACCACCTCCAAGATGTTTACCTTAGGAGATTCATTTTCTGGTCAAATTGATTCCCCTAATATGCATCCATGCAAACTAAAAACCTATCAAGTGTCCCTATTCCCTGGGACACTTTAGCTCTTAAGATACATAATCAACCAACCAACCCAGAGGCTGCATTTTATAAGACTAATTATTAAATAGCCCTCGAGTTGCATTACAAACATTGAATATTTTAACTCAACTAGATATACCATGTTCATTTAGTATTTTAGAACTTTCCGGTCATACTTTTTAGTATCTAGCTGTTCCTTTCACAAGCATGGCATTGCATGATCGAAACTTCAGAATTTCATGAGGTAAATAGAAGAAAAGAGAGCATAGCTCACCATATGTCTCTGCAGCTGTTCCTTGCGCTTCATGAAGTTCAGACAAAACTCACAAAAGTATAGATTCGAGGAGTCATTGTATTCTGGTGGGAAGGGGGAAAAGTACCATGTCTCAATCTGGTACCTTCCAAGTTCTATAGTTGCAATATTCTTAACTTTGGTGAACTCTTCATGTTCACGTAAGCTGGCGGGATCAAGCTCTTCATGACCCTACAGAAGACAATGCAAAGAAAGGTTCACAAACTAGCTTTGTAAAACTCCAATGAATCTAGTCAAAGTCGATGACCATCAAGTGTGTAACATCAATTGACCTTTTTAAATTCAGTGTATGAGACTAATTAAGGATAGCATTGCGTACAATTAAGTCAACTATGGAACTAAAGGCTCAAACAGCATAATGCTATGTCCAACAAAAGCAAGCAGCTTCTTCTTATTTAAAGGTGTAACCAGGCACAACAATCTGATTTTGAACAGGTGAGGATTAAATGCTGATAGGCTTATCTTGAAGCACAAAACCATTATGATGTCAGGTACATAATACAAAATTATATGTAAGAAGAATAACTAGTATTGTATTCTTCACACTTGAAACATATACAGGAGTGTATGGGGGAGGTTGAGACGTAGACAGTCATACCCCTACCTAAGGTAGAGAGGCTACTTCCGGTTCTACCAAAGGTAGAAAAGGACCTCCGGCCTTGCAAGGAGTGAGGATCGAACCCTTGACCTCTGTCTCCAGAGACAAGGTGGGCATGAACACAAACTCTTAAATTTGACATATTCAGCAATGAATAAAGCCATGTTTGTAGCACATAAGATTTTTTAGAAGAAACTGACTACAGATATAGAAAGAAGGCCAGTTTGTTAAGACATTCTAATTGCAAGTTGTTAAACTAACGGCAAATTATAAACTTAGTCTGATGACATATGTGATATTTACCTAATTCTTATTCCATCACTCAAAATCGGTTCAAAGATACCCAGTTTTCCCACACCATGAAAGCCATAGTAATTTATAAGCACTCCATCGATAAACTTAACCTCCAGTATGCAACTCACACCTCCTAACGTAATTTATAAGCACTCGATCGATAAATTTAACCTCCAGTATGCAACTCACACCTCCTAACGTCAAAGAAAGCTTAACATTACCAAAATGTCATAGAACAAAACTTGGTATCCACATGCCATTCTGTGGTGCTAGAATCCTCGAGTGACGTAAATAATTTTTAATCCAACTTAAACAGATAAGAGATGATGAGCATGACAACTTCAGCAGTAGTGTAAAGGGGGAGAGAATTGGCATGGTAAAACAAACCTCAACATGAGTCTCGTCAATCTTACGTTTCTGATGGCGTGTCATTTTCAAACCTGTTACCTAAGAAACATCAATGTCAAGAGAAGAAAATTAGGTACTTTTTTCAAGCTTGAGTCCATGAATCAATATGTATGAACAAAACTTCAATTTACAAGATACTAGAAAAACTATTAGCATGAACAAAGTACACATATATTACCTTGTCTTCCACCTTTTCATCTACATCATTTTCTACCGAATCAAGGTCAAGTTGTTCAAGTCTAACCCATTCATCAAGCCTCCTATTGACTGTCAAGAAAATTAAAAGAACTGATCACATATCAAAAACACTAAACTAACACGCCACAGATTAAAGACTAGTACTTATAAGCGCAAGGTCAGAACGTGAATATGCAAGAAGCCAAGACCATTTGTCTTGTAGTTTAAATAACATACATAGCTCTCACGTAGATAAGTGAATAAAAATAAACGATGTTTTCTCTTTATATGTAAGATGACCGCCTGGGGGTATATCTATAGACTATATTAGTTGGAACAACAAAATATATAGGATTACTGAACACTGAGGGAACAGGAGCGGTGGTGCAATCTGCGAGGACTTGACACAGAACATAATAGTAGGAACTTTCTGGAAAGAAAAAAAAAACTCTTATGAGCGCGAAAATTACTATGGAACCCCTAGCGCAACCAAAGATTTAGTGTTTTCACAAGGGAATTGATATCTACACATAACAAATTGATAAATGTACATAATACAGTTGCAGAGTCTATATCTTCAAGTGTTTCAAATTATACGTATATATTTTCTTCTCAAAACTTGAAACAAGCCCTTTATTTTAGTTTGTAAAATCCCTACGCCATTTTTATGTTCTACAATACATAATGTTCTTGTAATAGATTAAAGGCTTATATTGTACATAACATGCTCGTATACAAATCTGCATCGTGTCGATTTATCACAATAATTCCATCTATCTTTCACAAAATTGCATCTTTTGTTTTCATGATTTTGAAGTGAAGCAAATTGCAATTTAGCTCCATCTGTTTGTTTTGGCACTTGCTAATCCTAGACGAATAAGGAGTACTAAATTATTGTTGTCATCCGATGTAAATCTTCTTTTTCCTTAAGAAAGCAAACCTATATTTTTATAAATTATATTTGTTACTAGAGAAGGCTTCAAATCCATGTTGAATTTTATAATTTGCATTTTTATTGTACAAAATTGTTTTAATCCCGTTGCAACACACGGGAAATTAAAACCTTGTTGCTATCACATGACAAACATGAAAACTAACTCTATGTTTATATGTTCAATGGATTACAGTGGTAAAGATGACTGATTAGTTCATGTAAAAGAAATAATAAATAAGTCAGTTACATACAAACATGTGATGTGATGGATTAGTGGGTGATGGTGGATTAGATCGGTGACGGTGTAACTAAAGAGGTAGAGGCATGAGGAAAATAAGTCACGTTTGGGTAGGATATAAAGGGGTAAAAATTAAATAAGGGCATAATAGTCCTCATAAGATATTTTTATGTGTATGAATCAATTTTGCTATGTGTAAATATCATCTCCTTTTTCACAATCTCCAAAAGCAATCCTCTCCTCACTTAATAAAGGTATCCACGTTATATCAATTTGTGTTGTTTGTACCCCCTTCCTTCGTGTTTGTTGTGATTACTAGAACAGAACCTACTATTGACTCACACTTTCTAAACGGTGATACCATCTGGCTAGATCCGTCTAGCCAAAGGTCTTTCAGTACCGTCTATGCAAATCATCATATAGGTGGAAGATAGTTTAACATCCTACATCCCCACATCCGCAACTTAATTCTAGTTGGTGACATGGTGTTCTCCGTATATGCAAACTGCTCAATTTGTTGCGATCATGATATGAACATAAAAAGCGTTTCTAGGATATTTTTGGGTAACAAAGGTGGCTGAAAATGCTATTTCTAACCACCTTCTTCTCTATTCCGATACGTATTTGTTTCGGTATGAAGCGTCTAATGATAGCCTAATTAAAGCCCTAAAATGACTACACAAACCCTAATTGATAAAAAAAAAAAAATAAGAAGAAACATACATTCGGTGTAATGAACATAATACTCGTATTCGCCGGAATTAAGTCTCCGGCGTTCAATGACTTTGACCGGATGATGTTTTCCGTCTCTCCATCGGCATAGGACACGTGTCCCCACTTCCAACACCATCTTCCCCCAATTCTTTTCTTTTATTTCTTTCACACGAGAATGAACGCTAATAAAAGGGAAAGATTTTTTTGATTCAACTCTGGTGATGTTTATACAGATGACTCATGACGAGGGTTTCACATGTTGTATCGCTAAAGGGCCCGTTTGGTAGGGGGGTTTTGTGTGGGTTTGGAGTCAAAGAAAACATAAAACCTTTGTTTGGCAAGTCATATCATTCTCAAATGGGTTCTTATCATGTGCCCTTAGAGCACAAGATTTTTAAAAACCCTTCTCAAATTAGCGTGTGATAGCTAGTTTGAGCGGGTTTGATGCCACATATATTTTTTTCTCTATCTCTCTCTGCTATACATTTGAACATAATTAATTTAATATTAAATTTATTTATAATTTTATAAAATAACACTTTTTCTTTTTATAATATATTTTATCTTTTATACATCAAATCTAAATTGTATTCTAAATTCAAATCATAAACCCATTATACAAACCAAACGGACCCTAAATCTTTCTACTAAACATACATTTATATATATCCTTTTTATTCTTTTTCTTTTTTTCTTGGGTTAGTCTAAAGGTGCGTTTGGTTCATTACAAGGAATCACTGTCGGTATGGAAATGGTTATAGGGTGGAATGAGAATAAGGATATGATAGTGAATATTGTTGTTTGTTTTGACCATATGATTGAGTAATAAATTTTTATAAGATGGACCATTTGCTATTTTCTAAGTGTAATAAACAAATTGTTTAGACAAAAAATTTGGCTTTTTTTGTGGTGGAGAAAAATAGTTTAAAAAATGACTCACAGGAAAGGCAAGTAAGCACACCTCTTCCCACTAGAATGAGTCTATGGGTTTAAATTGATATGTTGATTGTCATAGTAATCAACCAAACACTTACAATGACTATCATTGTCATTACACGATGTTGATAACTATCAACCAAACACACCTTATAAATCTATCCAGCAGTTTTTTAAACTTATAATCATTATATTTTGAGTTAGTCTAAATGTAACAATCTACATTTTCAGGTCATTTTACGTCAATAAACTTAAAACTATTTACTTTGAACTTACATGTTTACTTTTAGTTATAACCGTTAAGTTAAGTTGCGTCAACTGAAAATCAACAATTAATGTAATCCGGCATTAAACAAATACTCTTAAGTTTACGTCAAATAAGTGTTATATAATTATTACGAATATAATTTATAACTTTTTACAATTTATTTTGCAAGTTTTACGTAAAACGCTTACGTTTCGCATTTTGAGTTTTTATGCATGCATGTAAACCATACCACATTTCTTTACTTAACCAAATACCCACACTTATACGTAATGTGTGAGGTTCTTTTCAGAACCAAATAAATATACAGACTGCGAGAACCAATCTAAGCCTTTCATTTTTTGATCAATGGTAAACTGCAAAAATCATCTCTGTGGTTTGTACTTTTTGGCACTAATCATCCATAACCGATACTAATGGCAATAATCATCCCTGGGCGCTGAAATGTTCGGCAAAAATCATCCCTCACCACGAATTATGGAGGGTAATTATGTCATTTAAAACACACAGGGATGATTTTTGCCAAAATATGTTAAAACTAAGGGATGATTTTTGCAGTTTTATAAAAAAACTAATATTCACAATTATAATTATTTTTTACTTTTTTTTAATTAAATCATCACTTCATTATAATAATAGAATTTACAACAAATTAGAGGAGAGCGGAGATACTATCTGGGCGTTCACTCTTTTGCGTCAAAGGCGATATTATTATTATTATTATTATTATTATTATTATTATTATTATTATTATTATATTTATTTAATTCTATTATATTTAATTGTAATTTACTTATTTTATTTTTATTATTATTATTATTATTATTATTATTATTATTAGTTTGATCATTCGACTTGTTTAAATCGTTTATATTATTTAGTATTACTTTGATCTTCCTGTGATACTATTAGTTTTGTTTATTGTGGTATTATTTATGTTTTCTTGCAGCATCGATCCGGTTATCTTGTTTGCATTTTTCATCGTTCACATCTAGTGACAACAAACTATACAAACCTTCAGAAAATGTCGAATGCACACACGCATGCCTACAAAAAAGTTTTAAGATTATGAAAGAAAGATTGGTGCGCGTTAGCGGCACGAATGCACACATCGTGGATGTTATAATTTAAATGGTTTCTATTGGTACATTACATTTCTTGATATGTGCTTCTTTATACCATTGTTTTTTCTCTTTTATGACATTTTAAATGGCTACTGATAATTGCATCGCGTAGTTTATATATCAGTTGGATATTTACTAACTTTTGTGTTGAAGATAAACACATTGTGATATATTTAATTTAGTCCGAATGAATCAAAGTTTGATGTTTTACTGAACTAGATTAGTGAAGATGGCATGGGATGAAAATTGATTTTATCGGATAAAAGTTACGAAGATAAAAATTATGGAGACAACAAACTCACATGTGTTTTATGGATTATTATAGATGAGTAGAACTCAAGATTGATGGCCGTAATTGATGGTAATACCATGTGCACACTCCTCAAAAAATGGATGCCGGGTTGATGGTTATACGTGTGTGCAACACCATCAAAATGGATGCCGGTGTTGCTGGTATATACGTTGTGCCAGACCTCAAAATGGATGTCGGCGTTGATGGTTATACGTGTGCACACCTCAAAATGGATGCCGGCGTTGATGGTTATACGTGTGCACACCTCAAAATGGATGACGGCGTTGATGGTTATACGTGTTCACACCTCAAAATGGATGCCGGTGTTGATGGTTATACGTGTGCACACCTTAAAATGGTTGCCGGCTTTGATGGTTATACGTGTGCACACCTCAAAATGGATGCCGGCTTTGATGGTTATACACGTGCACACCTCAAAATGGACGGCGGATTTGATGGTTATACGTGTGCACTCTTCAAATCAGAACTCAAATTATAACATTTTGTTCAAGATACATAGTTGTGCCCTATCTACGTCCTTGTATATGTTGTAATCGAATTAGATATTATTTGATGATGAAATTTGAATTGTATTGAGCTGTTAAATTTAGCAAAACTAGTTATACCATATTTCTTATATATATTGTGTGATATAAGAATTTGTTATATTGCCATATGCATACTATCATTTTTATTGATGCAGACACATGCATTCACGGTTGTGCATAACAGAAAAGTCGAAAAGTACATCTAATATTAGTCAAAAAATAGCGGCAATGTAGTGAAAAAAATAACAATTATTCATGAATCTACTTTTAAAAAGAAAAAGGTGATTTTCATTTTAGTTTTGAACTCCCTAAAATGTAGGGATAAAAAATGGTTTCAATTAAATAACTAAATAATAAGATAAAAATGCATTTACTATAATACCCTTTTGTTTTAAAAGAAATGGTTTAAGATGAAAAATAAAATGAGTGGTTCAGATTAGTTCTCGCAGTTCTGTACATTTATTTGGTTCTGAAAAGAACCTCACCCTATACGTAATACTCAAAATTTAATTATTTCCTTCCTCCGAACACATACAATAATCGGCCCTCGTGTATTTATATACACACCATCTTTATTTCGTAGTTATTAAACATACTACCTAATGAAATTAACCACCTTGTTAAGCAACCACCCACTCCTCCTTAACCACCCACTCCCCCTCAACCTCCCCTTTTATCATATAAATAGCATCCTTAATCACCTTCACTTCTCACACAAAAACAAAAACTACTCACTTCTTTTTCTCTCATACTATTCGGCAGCAGCAAGGAAGGAAGTCAAGGGTGTTCAAGTCTTGGGAATTAGTATTGAAAAGCTTGGGTTTATGCTTGTATAATTAGGGTTTTCACATTAGGGTTTTCTTATGCACTATCACCTCTATTTCATCAAGTTGCGGTTAGAGTTTTCATGCATCGTTTTCCGTGCTTACCTTTTCATTGCATATATTACTATTACTCGAGGTGAGTTTATAGCCAATCTTTAACTTGTTTATCACTGTTTTACAAATTCTCGGGGTGAGTTACATTGCTTGTTTTTACTTATGGACGCAAGTACTTTACTTTCTTTTAAATGATTACGGATTAGCCTAAGTAGCGATAATCCACTATTCCCGAATTATCATGAACCGTTATTTACCTTGTGTAAGCGCGTGTGTTATAAATAGATCTATTGGGATTGACATGCCCGTCCAGGATTGGTCCCCTACAAGGCCAACGGGCGTAAACCATATCGAAGTCTAGAGGGTCTCGGGTTGGATCCTCTCAACAGGCAAATATTATGTTTATACAATGTCTTCGTTTCGGTGTCATGAGCTTAGTGCAATCAAATTACAAATTTATTTGGCATTATATGTGTTACATACAACTTAAATCTTGCAGTCCACAATTACTATTTACTTAAACATATGAACTCACCAACTTTATGTTGACATTTTAAGCATGTATTCTCATATGCTAAACCCATTATGGGGTATTTGAAGTGCATTGGGTCTTCATTCATCAAAGACTATTTCTCATGGGTTTTCTCTTATTAAACCGTCCTCGTTGTATTAGAAACTATGAAATCTTGTGATGCAAACTCACGAGACCACTTGTCAAAAACTTATTTATTTAAATTGTATCAACGAGGATATCTTTTAAACGACTCATATAGAGGTCGTTCTCTTGTATCTTGTGCTTTTGTATTATGAAGTAACGCTCCTAGTTACCTTTCTGCTGCGACATATTTTGGGGTTGTTACACTAAATCTATAAACAAATTTTCTAAATTTATAATGATTGGTGTAATGATTATGTTTTTTATATTTTTTATTGGTACCCTTGGTTTACAAAAAAGTACAAAGCATTCTTTTTTAACAGTTTCTTTATAATACAACGCAATTTTTTATCAGAATCTGTTGCGTACTTTTTATCAGTTTAATACTTTTGATTTGTTAAATTTTATGACTTTTGTTTCGCATAAAAAAATACAAAAGAACGTATAACAAATGGTGTTTTAAGAGGGTCTTAGTAACAAATCTCGTGTATTAAATACTGTATATGATTATGTAATCATAATGACTTTTACATTTGTTTCATGTGTATTGATGGGTTAGTCTAAATCTATCAAAAAACACTAAGGGCCTGTTTGGTTTGTAGGTGAGTTTAGGATTAAAATTTAAATTTGGATTTGAAATTGATTTGAATTTAGATTTGGATTTAATATAGGAGAGAAAAAATATATATTCAAAATACTAATAATTATTTAACAAATAAATATATTATTTTAAAACATAAAAAGTAAAAAAAATCTATACACGAGGTCATGCATTCTCCACGTAATTCTTGTCAGGGAAAGAGATTTATTTTTTTCTTAAAGGTGGCCACTTTGCCTACTTTGCTATAAACCCGCATATTTGGTTTTGTGTGGGGCCACATTAACCTAAACTGTCAACCAAACATCTAAAATAAGCAAAAACTCATATCTTTAGGGTGACCCCCCTATACCAAACGGGCCCTAAACTTACCATGGTTAGTGTAATAATTGTGTTTTTCGCTTTTTATTAAAGACTTCATATATAATCATTATGTCTTTTTTTCATAATTAAGTAATCATTTTGTTATACTTTTTATTTATTTAAATATAAATACGTATATAAAAAAGTAAGCAAATATTAAAACAATTATTGATACTTAAATTAGAATAAAAAATAAATAGAACGTTTTATAATTATTTTGATAGGTCAAAAAAAATCCAAGAATATGATAATAATATTCTCTAAACTCTTCTTGGCGACTAACATATTGGTCTTCTCATCCAGATGCAGTGTCACTTTTATACGTTCTCTAAAGTGGATGAGTAAAAAAATCCAAGAATACGATAATATTCACTTAATGGTTACTGTTTATTATGGTTTATAAAACGTGATTAGAGAATGAATGGGGATGGTTGTTGTTGGGAAGTGCACATGGGTTCACACACGTATATACATAGATACTATTTTATTAGTATATTTAATATATAAGTGTATATTTATTAAATATATTAATTAATACTTAACGGTCGTTAATTAGTTCATTTACGAATAATTAACTTTAAGTCCTTTAATTAATATGTAATTGTACATAATAATTAACTAAGTCAAAAAGTCAACAATTGGGGGGCTTTATGGGACATATGGGGCCGGCTTATGTAGAGGAAAAAAGAAAGTTCGGGTGACTTATTCCCAAAGTCAAAGTGTAGCCCTAGTTTCTACACTAGAAATACAAGGCCTAAGATTCTCACTCATTGTCCCTTGTCCCTTACTTCTTCTCATCTTGGTCAATCCAAACACCCCCATTGTAATGGTTTCGTTTGGTTTTGTAAGATAAATCGAGAACATTGGTCTTGATTTATCGTATCGTTAGAGAACTAGCATTCAGTAATATTGGTTAACGTGTAGTGTGAATACACGCAGAGGTTACTTCCTTTTGTAGATTGATTTGGGTTTGTACACATCCAAGAACACAAATCGTGTTCTATACAATCTTCTTTGTTCGTTTGCTTATTTGCTAAAAGGTAAGCAAACTCGATTTACATTTATGTTAATTATATACGCTATATGTGATCTTAATTCGCTGTGTAACTCAAGTAATATTAAGCGTAACATTAGGTTGTTAGACAATTAATTCTAACAGTGGCGTCACGAGCCGTTCATGTAGCCCAGTTAGGGATTTATTTTTGTGAAAATAAAGACTCCTACGAGTCACTAAAAATCTGGAAAAGAAAATTGGTTTACGGTTTTTACATGATTTTATACGTGTATTATGTTACATGGTTTATAATTCGCGTTATTTGGCTTATAATTGTTTATTTACTCGTTTAAATAGATAACCATGTTTTTACGTGCATGCAAATTATGGTTCATAAGTTTAGTATGTCTATTATGCATATTTGATTATGTGGTAATTTGTTTAAATGATAAAAACCTTTATACGCCTTAAATTGCATTTTCATTTGATTGTTTTTTAGTGCTGATTGCATGACCTTCGTGCACTAATAACTGATTTCCCGACTGCCCTTGAGGAGTTAGACCACGGAAAAAAATGAAGTTCTCAACTTAGTAACCTAAAACTTTTATAGTTTCGTACAAAAGGCGGGGAAGTAACCTAAAACTAATTTAAATTTCAAATTCAAACATACATTTTATTAAAACATATTTTACATTTCAAATTCAAATATACATTTTATTAAAACATAGTTTACTTGTACAAAAATAACTTATAGTTTATATTTTGTAAAAATGTTTTGTACACATTAAAATATAATGTGAATGAAAAATATTTCTTTGATCGTAAATAAAGTTTTACGATACCTTTATTTTTACCTAAAATAAGTTACGTCAAGTGGAAACTTATCTCAAAATAAAAATGTTTACGTCAACTTTTACGTAGTGACACCAAAATATTATTTAAACATTTTCTACAGTTTGTTAAATGATTTGATCATAATGTAATATAACAAACATATTCAAACCTGTGTTGAAGCATACTTAAGACGTCGACGGAAGTTGATGAATGTATGTTTTGATGATTCGTGGTTACGAGTAATTTGCGCACTTTACATTATGTATTACAAGTTACATGTTTGTCATCAACAAAACACAAAGAGACTATATAGATTAAATATCATAGTATTTGCACTAACAATATCCTTTGATGATGATAAAGAATGTAAACTCTAACACATAGTAAAATGTAAAAGTTACTCGTTTACACTCTTTCTCTCCCTTTTGTCGAAACAAAAAGGTGGGCACTCCGAGCGTTCTACACCAATAGGCGAGATTTGGGTTAAATTATTTACGTCACCCGGTTATCGGGTCCCGAATAATAGTACTTATTCAAAAAGAGATACCATAGCCCACCTGTTTATTCTAAGTTTCTAACAACATGTGGAAACTAGAAGGGGGAGGGGGGTTGAATAGTTTACACGTTTGTTTTACGTTTCAAAAGTTTACTTTCAAAAATCTATAGATCCGAGTTATATGTTCAATCAA
>BQNB010042911.1:0-21150 GCA_026074375.1 Tanacetum coccineum | reverse complement strand
ACTTTGGTCTTGACCCGACTTAAATTACCTTTAACCTTAGCTTTTTCTACCGAACATGTAAAACCATAATCTACACAACTTCTTTTTTGTTTCGGCGGAACGTAGAAACGAACCAAAAAAATGACCGTTTTGCCCTTTTAAATTGCACGCAAATAATATAGTATATTTTAATTTTCAAACCCGCGGTTTAATCTAAATCCTTCGTTTGAAATTTTTAAATCTTATGATTTTCGCTGTCCAAGCGAAACGGCATTCTGGACAACTTTCGTGTTTCGCCGAAAGGCCAAAACGGACTAGAAAGTGGTCAAAATGGTCGTTTAATTTTCTACGCAGATTTATTGATTAAGAAAGTGATGAGTTTTTGCATATATAGATTTTCAAATTTAAATCGGCCATAAAAACTTTGTTTTTGAGAGTTATAGGGCCTATTTTATACCGAAACGACCGCAAGAACAACCTCTATCATATCTTATAGTCCAATTTCAGATTAAAAACATTTTCGACCCCCAAAAGTGGCTGTCAAATTTTCTGCACTAATTGGCCTAATTCAAAACCCTACCAAACGTCATTTTCGCTTCACCAAGACTTCACAACGCACCCAAACAACCTATTTCCTTTAACTATTCACTTTCAATCAACCAAATTTACCCAAAAGTTATTCTAGCACACGGTCATGTGGATTCTACGACAAGAGAATTAAGTATAAAGATAAACACATAACATAATTTAGAGAAGGGTTTTTAAATGCTTACAAAAATGAGTACATGCGAGAAAAATCAAGATACGGGTTGTTTCCCTTTTCTTAGCCGAACCAAGCCAAACCCCAAACCATTAAACCTTTATCTTTTTTATTACATGAATCTTTAATTAAACACTTCTCTTTAAATCCCTTTTAGCCTCCACTTTCCACATAAACCCAAAGAAAACTAATAAGATCAAAATTTTATTTAATTCTTTTGCATGGTGGTTTACTTGTAGAGATGATTGTAGAATAGTTTTAGAGATGTTTAGGAGTAAATAGCAAAAATCTTTATGGTGGTGCTATGGTTGCATTATTTAGTTAAGTCAAAGTGAAGTTAAATTTTTAAATAAAAAGGTTAGGTGAAAAGCGTATTATTTTAACAAGAGCTCGGCTATGATGGAGGAAACATCATAATTTATAAAAATAGAAATAAAAGAAATTTTAAGCTCTCGAGGCGTTTAATAGAATGATAAATCACTTATAATACTTAAAAGGATAAAATTTTAAACACGACACGTGAAATAACTAGAACAGAGATTTTCACTAAATCGAGTAGAAAGGCGAAACACAAAATTTCATTCAAAAGTTCCAAAAATAAACACTCCCAGACGACACATTACGCAAAAATAAGCTAATAGCCGTTTTCAAAAAAAATGAAGGGTTACGAAATGACATGATAAAGTCGTTTTTGATTTAGTCGGCGTGTTTCCACGCTACGGATTACGAGACGACATATACGTTTCAGAAGTACGAGGCGAATGATCAAACTTGGAGCTGAATAACAAAATTACCAGTAGGATAGAAAATACACCGAGTTTCGATATTCTCAAAAGATAAAGTCACAAAAAAGTTTCAGAGATAATTGTATAACTCACAATATCTTGAAATAAACGAAATCATTGTGTCACATACACAAGGCCATAAAGAAGGTTTAGAGACCATTGTGTGGAAAACTAAAAGGGGGTTGAATAGTTTTCTTGATTATTAGTTGCCTTTTAAAACTTGTTTAAAACTTTTTGCGAAATGGTTAGGATATTGATATTTGATTATGATGTAAGAGATATATAATGCAAGTAAAAGAGAGAGTATAGAAAGCGATAATCAGGACACAAGTATTTATAGTGGTTCGGCTACAAGGACACCTTCCTTGCCCTACTCCACTCTCTGAGTCAGCTACTCGAGAGTTTATTAAACACTAGTCACCAATCTCCTTTTGACCGGCGGAGAAGCCTCACAACGTTGGTTACACTTCTTTTATGATACAAAGATAATCACCGGATTCTTTACACGATAGAATCAATAGCAACACTACTATACTTGGTATACAACTAACAATGATATTCACAACTATAAACTACAGCAAGATGATCTTGAAGGAATGATGGAGATCAAACACAAGGTACTTGTGACTTGGTCGTCTCGAACTCGTATTTGGAAACTTCTTCTTTGAAGGAAATTACCTACACAAGACTAAAAAAAGATATACAAGAAATAGAAAGAAAGATCAGATGATTAGAAAGTATTTCAGATGAGAAAGGTGTGTCAAAACATGAGAAATGGCTTGGTATTTATAGCCAAAAACTTTACTGTATCCCGGTTCTTCCGGTGCAATTGAAGAAGGGCACCGGCAGCCAAAAGCAAGAGCACCGGCCTACAGTAACCAAATCCGAATTTTGATTTGCAAGATCTTAAGAGATCATGTGTAATCTTGTAAGATTGCCCTTGGATTTGCTACATTTAATTAGGTCATGAATGATGTAATTAATCTAGAGTGTAAAAAAACATTTTGTGTATAAAATCATACACTTTTATTTTTTTTGTGACACTTTGTGTTTTTCTACAAGATTAAGTTTTTAGAGATAGTAAGAGATTTAAAAATGATGTTTTTACTATGTTTTGTCATTAATAAAACTTATTGCTAATCTAGGAAGATCGTGAGATAAGATCGTGAGATAATCATTTGTTACCGGTTTATTTGTATTAACATTCTCCCCCTTTTTGTTGATGACAAAACATAGTCTTAAAATGCAAGAGATTGATTTACTGGTTTTAGATGTATTTTAAACTAGTTCTTTCTCCCCCTTTTTGTCGAAACAAAAAGATGGAATGCTTAGTATGTAAATCGAGAAGTTTGGCAAGACGGAAAGCTCCCCCTTGAAAAATGCTAAGGTAGCTACAAAACAAATATGTTAGAAATAATGAGAGGTGCTCCCCCTTGCTTTGTGAGTACCTACAAAGAAAAGTTAGATGTCCAAGAAATAGAAAAACACACTGTAGTACCGGCCAGCCGGTTCTGTTCTGTCAATGGAACCGGCTTGTTGTCGGACAGAACCGGCTGACTTATAAAAAGTCAAAGTCCACGAATTTTGAACATAATTTTGAATGATCATGAGATAACAATTGATATAGCACAACTATTTTTTATTAGAGATAGCATAAAAGACATTACAATAAGACAAAGAGAGCAAGAGATTCTTAACGAAAATTCCTAATGGATCTATTATTTTGTTCTACTTCTTAAGTCTTATTATTAGATGTTGTGCGTGATAACATTTAGGCGGTCGAGAATGTGATTGAGAATGAATCTCATTTCTCCTTGGAGATTGTCAACTAAGACTTGAGTTCTTTGGCAATGTTCACAAAACATTTCATGGGTGAGCATGGGAAAAGGATTATTAGGTCCTAATGGCGGAAGTGGTGGGACGATTGAAGGTAAATTTGGTGAACATTGCGGTGGAAATGATGGGATAGGTGGTTCCAAGTTTGGAGTTGGCGAGGGGAAGGTTGTATCAATGGGTGGAATAGGAGGAGGTGCATTTGCCATTCGTTCAATAGTGTCAAAAGATGGTCGAGGTGGTGGAGGGTTAGTAGTTGATGGTGGGAGATCATCAAGAGTTTCAAGGAAAGCTTGGGGAGAGGTTGGTGGAGTGGAGAACAATAGTTCTATGGGATCAAGGTTGATGGCAAGAGGTGATGTGAGCTTAGATGGTTGGGTAGGTGCCGGTGGAGGTGAAGTCAAAGGTGGAGGTGTTGATCTAGGAGTAGTCAATAAGTCACTATTGTGATGAGTTGGTGAAATAGGAGAAGTCGAGATTGGAGAAGTTGGTAGAGGACCCGAAGTATAGTCCGATGGAGGTGAGAATGGTTGATAGGGAGGTGATGAAGTTCGTGGATTGTTGAAGCAACATGGCCTTACACTTATCCTAGCGGTTCTCTTTAAATTGGCTTTGTTTTCTTTAGGCATTGTGAGGGAGAATGATGAGAATGAAGTTACAAATCACTTCCTTTTATAGAAGAAGATGGAGGTCAATATTAATGCATTACTTGTTAATGTTGATGTAATCTAATGATTAGATTTACCCTAAAGTCAACCTCTAGCCCTAGGGGCCGATTGATGTGATGTGGAGGGAAAATTTGAAATAAGTTTTGTAAAATTCGTATGAAAAAAAATGCCATACAGTTCAGGCGGTTCCGCCGGTGCTATTCAACGAAGAGCACCGGTTTGAAACTTGAATGGCACCGCCAATCGGGAAAAAAAATTAAAGAAGAAATTTTCATGATATGTTGGAGGTGCGGTTTTCTCAACTCAAGGACAAGGAAAAATGATATTTTTTTGAGAAACACCCTAAGCCTCCTTTTAATATAGCTACAATTAACGTGTTTGAAATGACATATTGATCATGTGTTTCTTTGTATACGTTAATGAGACAAGTCATACAAAAACGTTTTTATTTGTATTTAACAATGTAGTAAGATGTAAGAAAATGATTTGACACAAATGAGGAAGTATCTAAGAGAAAGGTTTTAAGCGTTTGGTTCCATGAGCCCGAGTCCTAGTCGAAGAAGGTTGAAGGGTTCTCTTTTAAGTGGTTTGGTTAAAATGTCGGCTATGTTATCTTCGGAGGCTACCTTTTCTATAGAGATATTTCCTTTTTAAACGTTGTCATGAAGGAAGTGATGACGGATTTCTATATGTTTGGTACGAGAGTATAGAACGGGATTTTTACTTAAGTCTATTGCTCCCTTATTGTCATAAAGAACAGGTACGTCATTTAACTTAACATCATAGTCTACTAGAGCTTGTTTCATCCATAAGGCTTGTTGGCATGCTTTTATGGCGGAGACATATTCCGCTTCGGTGGTTGAGATAGCTAAAGCGGTTTGTTTCTTTGAGAACCATGATGTGAGACAACAACCTATGAAGGTACATACACCACTTGTGCTTTTGCGATCGACGTAGTCTCCCGCGTGTTCAGAATCGGCATAGACGATTGTTTCTAGACCGGTTCCTTTGGGATACCATAAGCCTAGGTGGGACGTACCTTTGATGTATCTAAAGATCCTTTTTACGGCTTCAAGGTGAGAGGTTTTTGGTGCTTCTTGAAAACGGGCACAAAGACATACACTAAACATGATGTCCGGGCGACTAGCCGTTAAATATAGTAAACTACCAATCATGTCGCGATATTTAGTGTCGTCGATGGGTTCCCCGTCTTCGTCATGAGTGAGTTTGGTTTCGGATGACATAGGAGTTTTGATTGGTTTGGAGTCTTCAAGACCGAATTTCTTTAGCATTTCTTTTACGTATTTAGATTGATTGAAAAAGATTCCATCATCAAATTGTTTGATTTGTAGACCAAGGAAGAAATTCAATTCACCCATCATGCTCATTTCAAACTCGTTATGCATGATTTTTGAGAAATCATCGCACAATTCTTGACAAGTTGATCCGAAGATGATGTCGTCCACATAGATTTGGACAATGATGATATGTGAGTTTCTTTTCTTAGTAAATAAGGTGTTATCTACTAATCCCATGGTGTACTTGTGGTCAAGGAGGAAGGCTTTGAGTCTATCATACCAAGCTTTGGGTGCTTGTTTGAGACCGTAGAGAGCCTTTTTGAGTTTGAAGACGTGGTTGGGTTTTTCGAAATCTATGAATCCGGGAGGTTGAGCTACATATACTTCTTCGTTTATAAAACCATTTAGGAAAGCACTTTTGACATCCATTTGAAAAAGTTTGAAGTCATGAGCACAAGCATACGCAAGAAGGATTCTTATAGATTCTAATCTTGCCACAGGGGCATAGGTTTCATCGAAGTCTATTCCCTCTTGTTGATTGTATCCTTGTGCTACTAGTCTTGCTTTATTTCTAGACACGACACCATTTTCGTCAAGTTTGTTTTTAAAGACCCATTTTGTACCTATGATGGTTTGGTTTTTAGGAGGGGGAACGAGACTCCATACATCATTTGTTTTAAATTGATTTAGTTCTTCTTGCATAGCCATAGTCCAACTTTCGTCTTGTATGGCCTCCTTAATGTTTTTGGGTTCTACGGAGGAGACAAAACAGAAAAAATTGCTTTGATTTTGAACTTGAGATCTTAGAGTTCTTTGATTTAGACTTCCTATGACGGTTTCTATGGGATGATCTTTAGAGCTTTTGATGTTTGTAATTTCTTTGTTTAATGGTTCATTTTCCTTGACTTCTAAGTCTTTATCTTGATTTTCCATGATATTGATTTCAAGCAAATCATCATCTACTAAGGGTGGTGATTTAGGAGGAGGACTTTCATCAAATTTTATATTAAGAGATTCTTCAACTTTCATGGTTTCTTTATTTAGAACTATGTATGCTTTACTATTAGGAGAATAACCTAAGAAAATGCCTTCGGTTGCTTTTGGGTCGAATTTGGTTAGGTAGTCTTTGGTATTAAGGATAAAGCATTTGCTACCGAACACTTTAAAATATTCTAGGTTGGGCTTTCTACCTTTGAAAAGCTCATAAGGAGTTTTTCCGAGGAAAGGTCTAATAAGAATTCTATTAAGTATGTAGGTGGAAGTGTCGACGGCGTTACACCAAAATTTTTGAGGAATTGATTGTTCATTGAGCATGGTTCTACTCATTTCTTGTAGGGTTCTATTCTTACGTTCTACTACCCCATTTGATTGTGGAGTACGTGGAGCTTAATTATTATTAATTATAATCTGATTTTATTTTAATAAAAGTGTACATGTTTCCCTACACTAACCGAATTCGCAATATCAATTACAAACCAAATTAGCAATTCAACTAGTGCATAATATACACGTTTTAAGTATTTCGGGTTTTTTCGGTTTCGAGTGTCGGTTAGTTACGGGACTTATATTCTATACCATTACGACCGTGAACTCGTTTCGATCATCGTGGTATATTCATTTATTACCGACGATAACCGTACAACTCCGCGAGACAAAAAATATGAAATGTTACATATTATAAATTTAAAACGAAGGAGAAAGACTTTTGGAGGGACAAAGTGTAATTAGTAAACCAAAATGCGAATTTAACACTTTTAGTCCCTGGTTTTTCAAGACCATTTCAAAGTTAGTCCATTGTTGCATCATTAACCTTCAAGTTGAAACAAGTTTACACCATTAGTCCTTATTTGAGTTTTAATCAACCGTTACTCATTTTAAGTTGAAAGTTTGTGCACCGTTCATCGTTTTAAGCTCATTTCTCATCAACAAAAGCTCAAGTTCTTCAATTTCAACAACGATTTCAACTACAATTAATCATTGTTTCACGGTTTCTTTTTGATTTTGTAAAATCCAGCAAAAGATTCCATTTCTTTTCTCGGTTTAAATCATAGATTTGTAAAATCCCATGAACGTTAATTGATTTCAATCCACAACAATAACCACTTTACCTAATTAAGATCCTACAAATCATTTTCACTTCACATCACGGTAAAATGGAAATGAAAGATACTTTATCTTCGTGTTCAGATTCAGAGGAACTTGTAACACCCCGCCCAAACCACCATTTGGGTTGCGCAGCGGAAATGAACAATTGGGGGTTACTAAATAGCATCCATCACCACAAATATAGAAAACAACCTAAATAAGACGTTTAAACAACATGTGTTCCATATTATTCAGAGTTAAAATGCATAGGTCCTCACAGAATCGTAACCACCATCTAGTACAACATTTGAAAGACAATTGTTCAAATAAAAGACATAGTTTTTAAGACGTCACAAAAGATATTGTTTTTGAAAGACCGGAACACATAAGAAGTCTTTCCATAATCCACCATCCTACACGCATGACACCTCCACGCCATCGTTGCCTTCAGCCTTGATTTCCTGGGATAAAACATGTAACGTCAACAACAAAGTTGAGTGAAATTCATAGAGTTTAAAGTAATCAATAAATAAAGATCTTTGAACACATAATTAGTTCTCAAAAAAACAAAGCAACAAATGCAATGTATAGCAACTTATTTTCTTTCGCGCATTAAGCTCATGACACTGAACATTAACAATACATATGGCATTTCATATGTTTAAGTGCCCCAAACTAGGTAATATTGTCATATATCTTCTATATTTCTAATAACAAAATGTATGTTTGACAGTGTGTTCACAAGGATTCAAACCCCGGACAGTGCTGTCAAACTCAATAGATCTATTTAATGCATTAGCGTTCACCCATTATAGGCGATTGACGGTTCATGAAATAAGGGACTTCGACAACAGAAACTTACGCGGAAACAATCTCGTAATCAGGTCTAACATACCATAAATCATATGTGTTCGATTTTATAAAACAAACATGTATCCCCCTCGCGGGTTTAAAACGTTTAAAATAGTTCAAAAGCGAGGCTATGAACTCACCTTAAGCAAAGATCTAATCAATCAAGTCAACAAGCTCAAGCTCAGTACACTTCAGTCTCAACCGCGACCTATATAATGACATATATATAGTTGCGTTGACTATAGTATGATATACATTATATAGCCAATACTTGCATATAAATACTATATGATATATATATATATATATATATAAGAAATATATAGTAAATATATATATAATGATCACTAATATATAATCCTAAACTAAAATTTCCAAGTGCGACGCAAAACAATTCGCTTAACACACTCGATTAATATTACCATGTTTCTTACAAAAGTTTCTATTTTTAGAAAGTTTGCCGAAAGTAAGGATAATATAATTCAAACTTAGCATTTCATTACATTTTAACTAACATTACGAATCCTTTATTTGTTATAAACTACATTCAAAAGTATATGCAAGTTTGACTTTCAAAAGTCAAACTTCGTAGTTGACTTTTTACCCTAAAATTTACCAAACTTGACTTGGCCGTAAAATTTTGGTTTTTAGGAGTTACAATGCCCACCTTATATCAAAACAGACCTTAGAACATCCTTTATCATAATCAATAGCCTAATTTAGATTTCAAAATTTTCTCGACAAGTTATGGTCAAGTCAAACTTTCTGGTCAACAAAAGTCAACACAAAGTCCTGGTCAAACCAAGCATGTACAAAACCCATTAAAATCACATTTTTGACATATTCCAACTATTAAAACATGCTTATACTAGGGCCTATTAATTTATACCAAAACATCCCCAAACTTTTTTCAATAACTAAACACACTTTCGATAATTTTCGCACTTGAACCTTATAGCAATAACCATATAACACGCAATATAACTAAATTAATCAATACATAAATACAACTAGATGCTCACAATGCTTTCAAGAAAATCAAACTATGGCTTTCCCCTTGGCTTATGAATTCGGGACGCAAGCATTAAAACCAATAAACCAACCTTTTTCAAACAAAACCACTTCATAAATAACAAACTATATAAGTATTTTTTTTAAACACCTTCTTATACACAAAATACTCAAGAACCAACCAAAAATTCAATTATTTTGGTATAGATATGTAGGAAATGTTACAAGGATTAAGAAAATATAGATGGATGGTTGTGCATGTCAAAATCCGGCAAGTTATGATGATGTTATAGTGGTGGTGGTGGTTCGAACGGCAAGAAGGAGAGAAGAGAGATATGTATGTGTTTTTATTATGTAAAAATGGAAGTAAAATGCCCTTTTATACTTCCCTTAGTTTGATCATTTGGCAAAAATAGTCCTCCTCTCTTTTTCTTTCTAAACTTTTGACACACCATCTTTTTACTTAAATAAAACTAATAATCGAGGCTCGGGGTTACACTTCCGAGACCATTTTTTCCGACACATTTAACTTAACTTAAAACATTTAATAAAACGTTAAATCTCGTAAAACACGACCTTTAAACACGGTTTTTACAAAAACTCGAGGAAACGTCGTAAAATATAAAAATAACATATTCACGCTCTCGGAGCAACAATATAAATTTTTCTGACTTTTTAGACGCTAAAAACAAATAGAAACTCAATCACGGCATGAAATTACCCTAAAATTGGAAATTCTCATCAAACCTTATATAGTATAAACGACTGCAACTATTTACGTAGCAAAAATAATTATCTTAGCTCGGGATAAACGTTGACCTGAAACTCGGGTTTTACATTTTCCCCTCCTTTAGGGAGCGCCGTCCCGGTGCTCAGCTCGACTTATCCGCTTCCCTCGCTTCGTCCTTACTTGTAAAGAGATTGAGGGTACTCTTTTTAATCTGATCCTCAACGTTCCAAGTAAATATTTTGGACCTCTTGCGGAATTCCAGCGAACTTTAACTATAGGTATCCTACTTTGCTTAAGTCACTTGACCTCTCTATCAACAACTTTCACTGGCTCTTCAATCACATGTAACTTATCATCAAGTTGAATCTCATCCATCGGAACAACAATATCGCCTTCCGCTAAACATTTCTTAAGATTTGAAACATGAAACGTACAATGAATCGCCTTCAACTCTTCAGGTAACTCCAACGTATAAGCTACAGGACAAACTCTAGCTATAATCCTAAATGGCCTAATGTAACGTGGACTTAGCTTTTCGCGCTTTCCAAAACGCATAGCGCCCTTCCATGGTGATACCTTGAGCAGTACCATATCACCGACTTCAAATTCCAACAGCTTGGTTCTCTTATCTGCATAACTTTTCTGGCGACTACGGGCGGTTAACAAACGGTTCTTAATCTGGATGATCTTCTCGGTCGTATCACGGATAAATTCTGGACCGATGAGTTGGTTATCCCCAACCTCACTCCAGCATACAGGTGATTCTAAATTTCTCTGTCCGTTACAAAAGCCTCATTATATGTGCCTAGACCTTAATGCTCGCGTGATAACTATTGTTGTATTGAGAACTCGACCAATGGCAGATGGCGATCCCTAACTACTTCCAAAGTCAATCACACAGGCACACAACATATCTTCCAGCGTTTGTATAGTCCTCTCGCTTTGACCATCTGTTTGAGGGTGGTAAGCGGTACTCATATCCAAATTTGTCCCCAATGCTTCCTGAAGTGATCTCCAGAATCTTGACGTAAAATGGTTATCTCGATCAGAAATGATCGAAATAGGAACACCATGCCTAACACTTTCCCTTCAAGTTTAAAGTATGTGTGAAGAATCTCCATTACTATCCATTTTCTTCATTGGTAGGAAATGAGCTAATTTGGTCAGTCGGTCGACAATAACCCAAATCATATCATACCCACTCGGCGTTCTTGGCAATCCACTCATAAAATCATGTATCCTTTCCCACTTCCAAACTGGAATCTCTGGTTGTTGCAGCAACCCAGACGGTTTCTGATGCTCAGCTTTGACCTTCGCACAAGTCAAACACTTGCTTACATAGTTGTTGGCAATATTCAGCTTTCATATTCGGCCACCAGTATAACGGTTTCAAATCTTGATACATTCTGTTACACGATCCCGGCGTGGTATTGGATACTTGGGCTTATGTGGGACTTCATGCAGAAACCAATCCATAAGCCACCAAAAATCGGCGGCTGGTAACCAAATACGATTCCCAAAACAACGTGTTCCATTAGGGCAAAACTCAAATATTTGCTTAATCAATCTCCCTAAATTTTCTGCCTTCACATTCTTCCTTTTCATTGCTTCCTCCTGAGCTTCACGAATATGCTTAGGTAGATTATTGTGAACAATCATCATCAAAGCTCGAACACGCAAAGGCTTATTCCTTTCCTTCCGACTTAAGGCGTCAGCCTCAAATCATTTGCTTTTTCCTGGATGTTAACGTATCTCACAATCCATAATCACTCATCAAGGGGACTTCACATATGTAAGGGGACTTCACATATGTAACATAGATTTGTGGATTTCAAATGGACCATAAGAATCCTTAAAAGAAAGGGTAATGGGATATCTAAACCGATAGGAATGCAACAAAAGATGTCAACAAAGCGTACCAAGATAAAAGGAACACATATCGAATAATGATACGTATCAAGATTGATAAATACGAAAAGATAGAATTCTTATACCAATAATCGACTTTACTCGAAAGAACCAACTAAATATTGTTTTTATAAAAATTCATTTTGAAACTATAAAGGCAGTCGTTTTAAGTAAGAGTGGTATTAGCTCTCGGCCTAACAATAAGCTCAGCTGTACTTTTTGGAACTATTGTCTCTGAGGTGCTTGAAAACTCGACGCATTGGAAGGGTGATATGACATATCTGTTGTGGTTTTTCTTGTGCTAAATTTGGTAGTTTATTTAAGCTGCTATTAACCATTTCTCACTAATCTATGTGGCATGATATGTTATGCTCTCTTAATGATTTCTTGCATTGTTAAGAGATTAATAAGGATGTTAGTCATAGGATAACACAGCAACCTGTGGGGGTATTTTATCAAAAAAAATATTGGATTTGAAAGGTAAGATTTTCAGGATGGTGATATGGTCTGTTAGGATTTACAAGAAAATATGTTTAGGTGAAGAAAAGGCAAAAATGTATGCATCATGCATGGTATATATGTTCCAGTTGTTGGAATATGGTAGTTGAATTAGCACCTATAGGACTAGAAATGTGTGAGCCTATTGGGGCCACACACGTTAAGACATGAAGAGTACGTTTATTATGTATTTAATATATGTAACTCGTTTATATTTAATTTAAATATATAATTATGTTTCCACGAAAATATATTTAACGGTAGTTAGTTTAACCGTTAGACGCTATAAACTAATTAACACATGTTAAATAAAAAGAGAAGGATCTAAAGTGTCAGTTTTTAAAAGTGTGAGATTGCTAGACAATAGACTTGGAGTGGAGAACAAGTTGAAAGATTAGGGTTAGAGGGCTATAAAAACACCCTCTTCTCCTCCTCTTTTCAGCCGCACCATCACACAACCTAAAACTACACGACACATATAAATACTAAACCCTAAAATCAGTTTTATTCCTCCTAGTGATTTAACCAATCGACAGTGAGTGCAATACCACACGTATGGATGTATAGCATGTGTATTCTATATGCATGAAATATATATGTATTAAATACGTGTGTAGCATGTATAGGATTGAATTCCATGCATGCTATTTATCTCCTTATTGGTTCTGATCGGTAGCAGGAGCCCAAAAGGGTTTTTTTGTTTAAATTAATCAAGTTTGTTGACTTTCTCTTTTGTTTTTGGTTTGATCCAAACGCATAACACTTAGGTATTTGGATCGGATCTAGAACAAGTATTAAACACGGGTTGTTTGAGATATTCAATTCAAGAAACAAATGTGACCCTTGGTGTTTGAGAGACGTGAAGCAAAGACTAGCATCTTGGCGTATTCGTTGGACGTGTTGTGTGAGCAACCATAGAGGTGGAAACTTATCCACTTTGTTTCATTAGCATTTGATTCTTTAAGAGGTTAGTTTTCTATTACCCTTTTGTTTATTTATTGTGTGTTAATCATATGTACCAAACATGATCCATATCCGCTGCGTACTCATGGTAGTTAAATGGTTAACAGTTTATCAAATCCCAATAGTGGCATCATGAGCCAACTCATTTAGTGTATTATGGGTTACACACATGATTAAACACGCTAGGGCTGCATGAAAACTTGATTTATTTATTGTTTTATTGGAAAATTATGGCAATTATATGCAATACTTGCCATAAATAATGAATAAACGCCTAGAATCAACACTAATTATTACATGATAAAAAGAAGAATAGATTAAAAATTAAATGTTAATTAAGCTGCCATGTTATTCTATTCTTGTTTTATCTCGGCCTTAAGACTCACGCAATCATGCTATATGATGAATGTGGTGATCTAGGTACTTTAGCAGAAAACCTAGTGAGAGTCTTTTGGTTCTCCAGTTGGGGAAGACTCTTTTGAGAACTCGAGGCATTATATGATTACTGCTTTCTTTATAAGAGTTTGTCTTCAATTTTACTCTAATTTTCTGTCTGTTTTAATTGCTTATATGTGATATGCCATATGATGCTTAATATTTGCAAATAGACTTTATGAAACTCTAAATAAAACGGACTTATACTTATAGAGAATTTTGGATTAAAAATGTCTAGTATTACACACGTAAGCATACTCCTTGTGATCAGTTATGTGTTATTTACGAAACCGGGGTTTTTGGACAAATTAATACGGACATTAAACTATGAAATTTGATTTCTTGTGAAGCTTTAGTTTTATATGCGCAGTATGGGGTTGAATTGATCTTTAATCTTCTCCCGCTCCACTACATGCTTCGGCATATGAGGGAATTATTGGAATTACTTGTGTCTTCGGACGCATGTAGGAGTACAATATAGGGTTTGATCAATTTGTAAATCCTCCATATTCGCCCAAACTATTAAAACTAATGTTAACAAAAAGGGTTTCTTAACATACAATAGCATCATTAGTCAATTGGAAGTACGGCTCACCCATTTTGGACAAACTACAAGAGAAGTTTAAGGCGGGTGGAAGTAAGGTTCCCAAAAGAAGACAGGTTTTTAATATGCTTCGCGCTGACCTGTTTCTCCGCTTCTTTGTGCGTCCAAAATGGAGCTACCGAGAACACTTGTTTTCTTAACTTAGTGCTACAAGTTGTTTTGCATGCTTCTTGTACACGATTTTGTCACTTTTATGTGTATACCCCTATGTAAAGTTTTAAGTCTATGCCAGCCAAATGAAGAACACAGCATTTGGATTGTCTTCTCTGGTCAGACCTCAGGGCCTTTCCAACATGGCGAATTTTTTCCATTTGGTCGACCTTTGATCAATTTTCTCCAACGTTCTCTTTTGGTTGACTTAAATCGAGTTACCTGGTCAGACCTCGGGACCCGGAGCATAAGATGAGTATACAAAAAACATGTACATGACCTTACTTTATGAGTTACTATAGTCATGTGTCTCATAATCTAAGAGTAGCTTTTAAAATGCAATTTAACGCTCGTCGCTTTTAAAAACCCCTCTTGGCCCTATTTGTTTACACACTGATCAGACCTCTAGTAATAAGTGGGAGGTCAAGATGGATCTTAGTCTTATGAGTAATTAATTGGGTAGTTAATTCTTTTAAGAATTTAATTATCTAAAATACTAAAAATTGAACTTTCTATGTTCTATTGTGTTATTGTGGTATTGCAAAATAATTGTAATGGGACGTTTGTTTTCTCATAGAATACAAACATAGTCTCTTTTCTGGCAAAAGAGTGAGACTTACCCCTATCTCTTCTCATTGATTGACAAGAATAAGATAGGGCTATAATTGAAGTTTTTCCTCAATTATATTTAAACTCACTTTCAATTTTCATTACCCTTTTTCAGTTCTGAAAACTTTGAAAGATAAAATATTTGTGTAACTAGAGAACATTGTGTCTAAAGCTACCAAATAATGACATCTTGCACTTGTCACGATGTATGAGTTTAAACCGCAATGAGTAAAGAAAATCGCTAGCAGGTCTTTTAGTAAATTTTCTTGGAACTTATTTCATTCATATTGTGCTAACACCCTTGTAGTTAGACAGACAGATATTAAGAAGGAAAATGCATGCTAATATTCAAGTTAATAAATACATGATGGCTAGTCCCTCATCTACATAAGTAGAACTTTACATACTCTGTACAATACCTAAGTACATTGCTACTTGTAGGCATTCTAAAAGAGTAGGAAAGTAAATAAATCGCTATTTGCTTTCTACTCGTGATGTAACACTTACAATGTTGACAAATCCAGTGGGAGCCTTACATTTTATTACTGAAAAG
Organism: Tanacetum coccineum; assembly: GCA_026074375.1. Classification (NCBI taxonomy): domain Eukaryota; kingdom Viridiplantae; phylum Streptophyta; class Magnoliopsida; order Asterales; family Asteraceae; genus Tanacetum; species Tanacetum coccineum. The sequence continues at coordinate 5,429 of BQNB010042911.1, read as the reverse complement.
ACAGTCATGTAATGTTGTCAAATTCAGTGGGAGCTACAAGATTCATTTCCTTTGTAAGTTGCCCTTATTTTTCTAGCTTGTTTGATATAATCCAATTCGTTTCGTATATGAACGACGTAGTTTTAAGGAAAAATTGCATTTTATTTTATAGATAACTCGTTGCCTTTCCGATGTTGCTTTCCGAAACATCATCTATAGAATAATAATCCACAATTCCTTATTCAACATTATGGTTTGAAATCTACTTGTAATATCTATGACAATATCATATTGTTTAAACAATCGAACGATTGTTGTATGGTTTGTCTACTTTAGGTAATGTTGTCCCGTACACAAGTGGGAGAAATCTAAGTTTGTGCCTAGGATAACAACCATATAACAATATGGTTATTAGTTTCTTCTGACTGCAAGGTAAGAAAGCTAATAAACTCTTACTAGGACTTAATCACACAAGATGTGTTGTTGCCCTATTAATTTAAAAGTCTAGATATTAATATAAAGATACTTTAACTTATTGATATAATGGATTAGTCAATATATTGTGGTTCGATGTATATAATCCTAATTATGAAGTATAAAATTAACTTGAAAATACTACTGAACTCAAGAGTTTGCGTTCATAGTTACTTTAGTTAGAATAATTATGTTCTTGTTAAGACATAATTATAAAGTCCTTAAATTTGTCAATGACTTATAACATAAAATAAGTAGTAACATTGTTATGTCTTCTTGTTAACACATAAACATAAGGTCCTTGAATGATCCAACGGATCATATAATGTATACTTGACATGTTTTCTTTTCTTATAAACACATGATCAAAGAATTCTTGAAATGTTCTGTCTTCTTGTGAACACATGAACATGAAGTTAATGTACTTATTAAAGAAATATACATTATAACATGCACTTGGTTTTAAAATACTTTGTATTCAATTTGGTTTGACCCAATTGACAAGTACTTGTTCCAAAGAGAATTAAGTTATCTAAGGAATTCTGATATAGTCTCACAATTCTAATACTCATAGAATACCATATTATTATGGTATGTCTAATGTGTTGAAACAAACAACATCCATATTGTTTGATTTCTGATAACTTTAATTACTCTACCTCCAAAATCGATCAAGATTAGAAATTTGTATGTGTCATGGATACACTCAATATAGCTCCAACCTAGAAGGTATTCAAGACATTATCTATTTATAGATTAGGGATGAATCCCATTATGTCTTGATTAAAGTTCTAAAATTTGTTAATATCTTATGAACATTATTATTAACAAGCTAGAGATGAGAACTGTAAAATGTATTTTGTTGTCCCAAATAAGAACAATTTATTGTTGCTTAAATGCTTAGTGTTTAGAGAAGTATATCTTCTTACAAAAGTAAGTGGGAGCATCTCAAAATCTTGAAGATATTCAAGAACAAAATACATAACCTTCTGAATTCACTTGCTGATGTCATACTAAGGTTATAACATGAAAATGTTGAACCAAAGTAATCAATGTAACTCTCATTCATAAATCCCTGTAAGGATGCCTCATCAATGGAGTGATATTTTTATATCAATGCTGAGGAATATTAGTTAAAGGGTCATAATAAACCTGTTAACTAATAAGATGAATTATCACATCTTGAATTGATTAATATTCTTAGAAACTATGGAATGAAAAGATGCCAATCTTAATAGACAATCATTTTTGTTTGAGCGATTGATTGGTCTTTCACCAAACAGTAAAATGTGAGGTGAGAATGAGTTTCTTTTGAAGGGCTCATAAGGACAAGATTGTATACATATTAATGCCTGACTGATGACAAGAGTTTTTAATCTTACTCAAGCAATTGACTATGATTAAATCTTTCTTTTCTACACGCATTAATTATATAAAGATAACTAATTGTCATACAAATTTCTTGAATCTGACGTATAGAGAATTAAGTATCATAACTCTTTCCTTAATGATTACCTTGCGAGGACGATGTGTAATCAAAAGGGTTATGAGTCTATATTTGTAATATGACAATTAAGTTTTATAACTCTTTTCTTTATGATTACCTTTTGCGAGGACGGTGTGTAATCAAAAGGGGTTATGAGTTTAAAATAATCTTTATAAAGTATACAAGATAATAGAATCCAAGTGTGGATTGGATCATGCATCTAGGAGCTGAGATCTTAAGTTTAATCATAATATGTTTTTTGATTAAATTAAGATAACTCCTGAGTACATCTGACATCAAGTGGGAGCACTATGTTATTTTTCCTTAAAATTCATATGTTGTCTAACATATTAGAAGGTTTCTTTACCTTTCTTATGATAGATGTTAATCTTTAAGATTAGAATGTGACTTCACTTGGAAATTTAGAAAATAAAACAAACAACTTTGGAATGAATGTTTATTGTATAAGGCATATGCGGAAATTAAGGTCAACACAATTGCAATACAATCATTGAAGCAAGTCTTAAATGATATATTTCATTTGAGATAATTTAATACATGGATGGAAACCTTGTGTTTTTAACGAAGGATCCATCATGTATATCTTATATTGTGTATGAGACTGGTTGTTACTTTTGCACAAGAGCAAGATGAGCTAACAACAACAGTATCTAATTAAGAGTGTTTAGATGACTGATAACAGTAATATCTAATTGAGAGTGTTTAGATGACTGTTAAAACAAATGTTTACGAATTATATAAGGCATAGTGTTGTTTATGAACACTAATGCTAGAGAAGACTGGATATGTGTTCGTTTTAAATGGAGGTGTTGTTGATTAAAAGAGTACCAAACAAAGCATTTTTGCTACTTCATTTGTAGAAGCTGAGTATATTGCTGTCTATGATGCTTCTAAGGAAGCTGTTTGGGTTAGGAAATTCATTTCTGGGCTTGGTGTCGTTCCCACAATTGAAGAACCCATAAATATGTATTGTGATAATACTAGAGTAATCACTATAGCTAATGAATTTGGAATCACTAAAGGTGCTAGACATTTCCGTGCCAAAGTTCACTACCTTCGTGAAATTATTGAATTTGGTGACATGAAGTTATAAAAAGTTCACACGGATGACAGCTTAGCTGATCCTTTTACTAAAGCGTTGGCTTTTCCAAAGCATTCAGAACATACTAAGAATATTAGAATGCTTCCAGCTAGTAGTCTCATGTAAATCTGTGTTTTATTAGTGTTTGGATAATTGGAATTGTAAGACAATTTATTTTCTGATGAATAAAGATATTTGGTATTTGTTTTTCACTCATATAATGATTGTTATCCTATATTTGCATGTTTAATCCATGAATGATTTATCATTCTAAATATGTCCATTGTCGGTTAACAAAATGGGAGTATTGTTACACAAGACAAATGTGAGTGTTGGATATATTCTTTGAATATATGGATGGTTCCCGCCAAACTCATATGTTATTCACAAGGGATGCATATTGGACACCCCGACCTTTGAATATTTACTTTTGGATCCGTTGTCATAAGTAAAGTTTCGAATATGGTTAGTTAAATCATCCTTAGACTTGAGAATACAAACAAGTTTTGGTATGTGTGGATAACACTTTTTAATTCTAAGTCAAACGCTAACCTGAAAATGGTAGTTATAAAGGCTATTATTGGAAGTGATGTGAAGCATTATTCACAACACATGTATTCAACAAAGAATTTGTTCCTCCACTTGATATGTGCAGAATGATACCATTGTCGCCTCTTAAGAATTAATCAAATAATTGTTTGGCCGAACCCAAAGGGTAATGCAAGATAATTCTTGATTACATTTGGTATATTTGTATTAAGTTTTATAACGAGAATCTAAATGGTTAAACTATATGGAATGAGTCAGGATCCATATCTATGATAATTATTGTTTTTAACACTCTTTGTCCTTCCCTGCCTGAGTCAAGAGAGACTTTCTATCCTTCATTTTATGATTGACCAAAAAAGGACCCCTAACCGCCAACTAACACTTTGACTAGATGGCGTTTTCTTCTAAGAAAAATGGAACAACAATTAAGTATAGACTCACCTACATGCCAAAATTAATTATGTGCAATCATATAATTATGTGCAAATGCCAAAATTATATAATTATGTGCAAATGGCAAAATTAAGTATAGACTCACCTACATGCAATTTTTGATCTCCATTGCTTAGTATGTTTTTTAGATCGGAACTATTAAAAAGATACAACGCTGCTGAGCAAGACGCAAGAAAAAGACATTACAAAGAAGTTCAAAATAGGGGTGTTGCAGAACAACACTATCCCAACTAAGAAGTACAATAAGCATCTAGAAGGCACCATGGTGAAAAGAGCGCGAAACAATATCGTCAAAAATAACATCTTTACGAGGGGCTTTCGACGAGAAGAGCAACTGATTACGAAACATCCATACGCTCCACCAAGTTATATAAAGAACTCATTCCAGTAAATCTTTAACTTTAGAGCTTAATCTGATGAATTGAACCAATTAACAGAATGTCAGCTTATGAAAACCAAGTGGCTGTTTCCTGATAGATTCCACCGCGGCATCCGTAGCCTGACGATATCCGTAGCCAATCTGCAATGAAGAAACAATGTGCGAGGAATCTCCTGAGCAGAGAAGCAAAGCGGACATTAAAAGATATAACTAGTGATACCACGATGTAGTAAATTGGATGAGTAGGCAACCGATCCAGGAAAACCTTCCAAGCAAAACATTTATTTTTTATTGGAACATCTTAAAAAACCCGATCGAGTGCAGTAGGGCTTTCGGCAAGAAACATTCATCAAGAAGAATGCGAACATCTTTGACCCGAAAAAACACCTTCCCTATTTAAATTCCCAACCCATCTATCCTCCATATTAGACAACAATGTCCTTTCAATATACGTTTGAAGAAAAGCTTAATGAAGAAGATTCAACCCCTCCTCTACCAGAAACGACGAAGAGAGATGGTAACCGAGAATTGGCAGTTTATCAGCCACCGTACAAATCTTTAAATTAATCTACAAGATAAATTCGTGGAAACATAACACGAAGTTGAGTGTCACCAATCCAAACTTCATTCCAAAATTGCGTGCGTAAACCATTCCAAAATTGCTTAGTATGTGCATGATGGAAATAACAAACTGCACCTTTTATGCGTACGTGTTTTGTGCAATTTCTTGAACGATATAAATTGAACATACTAAAGAAATATAAATATGATTACCATAAATTATTTATCATGGACCTGTTGATTTAGTCATTGCTATAAATAAATTGATGAGTAAATTGCATAAATCGTCCTTAAAGTTTGGCCAAATTGCATGTTTCGTCCCAAACGTTACGAAAGTGCAAGGATCGTCCCTGTGGGAAACCTTTGGTGCAAGTATCGTCCATGAAAGTTTTAATTATATAAATAACTTTATACTTTTTTCTATTTACGACTATTTTATATAACAA